>LNAC01000057.1:4792588-4815596 GCA_002007465.1 Ailurus styani
ATGGAGTTTTTTGTAACAAAGTCATAAAGTATTTTTCCCTAATTTTCTTGCATTTCCTATTTATATAAAGTATCTTGATCACTGTGTTGCTCTACAGAGATTTTCAACGGAATTAATTTGGGAGACTGAACTAATCTCTGAAAACGAAATTGACTAGTTACAGTTACTTTTTGGACACTTTTTCTGTATTGTGAATTGTGTGGAAATGTACAGAATAAAAATTAAGAAACATAACCAGTTTTCTTCTCTTACTGGTAGCTAGATGTAGTTGGTGTGAGTGCTGTCCTTAACGGTGATTAAGTTAGATTTTCGATATCAGGAACGAAGCGAACATTGGCTGTTAGACAAGGTGGAAACTAAAAGAGATCCCTGACAAGGCAGACATTTAAAAAAATATTGTGTCTTTAAGATGAACTAATAGAGGCCAGATTTACCCTCCTACCTATATAAAGAACATCTATATATAAAATAATGATTGTTAGGATACTGGGCGTTAGGCAAAAAAAGACAGTGATTCCTAAAAAATGGCAGTCAGTTGCACAATCACGCCATTTTGGAGACTTGAGAGTTTCCAGACAGTGGCTCAGGGGAGGGTAATTCCCACAGAGCCGGGCAGAGTTCTTGACTGCGGAGCCCACAGCAACGTGAGCTTATAGAGCAGAGTATCAGGAAGCTGCACAGAGAACCCCACAGATCTGCAGAGACTCCCCACTTAGGTATGCAGCGAAACACTTGCCAGTGTGAGTATGTGTGTGTGTGAGAGAGAGAGAAAGAGAGAAAGGGAGAGAGAGAGAGAGAGAGAGAGAGAGAGAGAGAGAGAGAGAAACTCACCCAGACTTTGGAGAACTGTGTCAAATGCTTGGAAGTCACAATGACCAGGGCTCACGCATGGCTGGGAACAATACCCTTTGCCTCCAGCCACGCTGCACCCCTACCATCTACTCTGCCACAGCTTTTTATTTCTTAACAAAACATTACAAATCTCCTGCTTTCCCACTCTGGTCCCTTGCCCTCCCCACTCCGGCCACAGTGGCAATCACCATGGTGGTTTCATGGGAATCTTAATACATCCCTGTCTCTCTTCCCTTCTTCCACTTCTCAACTTCTGTTAACTATATTCCCTGTCACAGATGTGCATTTTATTTTATGTCTTTATGTTTTTTAATTCCAGTAGATACTATTATGTTAGTTTCTAATATAATGTGTACTATATGTGCACGATACAGTGATTCAACAACTCTCTACATCACTTGGTCGTCATGGTAAGTGTGCTCTTAATCCCCTTCCCCTCTTTCCCCCACCCCCCACCACCTCCCCTCCGGTAACCACCAATTTGTTCTCCGTAGTTAAGAGTCTGTTTCTTGGTTTGTTTCTATCTTTGTTTTCCTTTGTTTTTTTTCCCTTATATTCCACATATGTGTGAAATTATATGGTATTTGTCTTTCTTTGACTGGCTTATTTTGCTTAACATTATTCTCTCTAGCCCCATCCATGTTGTTGCAAATGGCAAGATTCCATTCTTTTTTATGCCTGAATAATATTTCACACACACACATGTGCACACGTGCGTGCATGTACCCCACCTCTTCTTTATCCATTCATCTATTTATGGACATTTGCACTGCTTCCATAGTTTGGCTATTGTAAATAATACTGCAATAAACATAGGGATGCATGTATCCTTTCAAATTAGGGGTTTATTTTGTTGTTGTTGTTTTCTTTGGGTAAATACCCAATAGTGCAATTACTGGATTGTAGGGTAGTTCTATTCTTAATTTCTTGAAGAACCTCCATACTGTTTTCCACAGTGGCTGCACCAGTTTTCATTCCCACCAATAGTACACAAGTGTTCCTTTTTCTCTACATTCTTACCAACACTTGTTTACTGTGTTTTGATTTTAGCCATTCTGACAGGTATGAGGTTTATCTCATTGTAGTTTTGATTTGCATTTCCCTGATTATGAGTGATGCTGAGCATCTTTTCATATGTCTGTTGGCCATCTGGATGTCTCCTTTAGATAAATGTCTGTTCATGTTTTTAGTCCATTTTTAATTGGATAACTTGTTTTCTGGGTATTGAGTTGTATAAGTTCTTTATATATTGTGAGTGCTAACCCTGTATCAGAGATGTCATTTGCAAATATCTTCCCCATTCATAGGTTGTCTTTTAGCGTTGCTGCTTATTTCCTTCATTGTGCAGAAGACTTTTTAAAATATAGTCTACAGATGTACATTTTACATTCTATTTTGTACCAATGTTAAAAACTCTACATGTTGTCAATTTTTTGAATTCTAAGATTTGAAAGTTAAGAACATAGACATTTATTAGCATGGCAGACTAATGTGTTTCTCAGAGGCAAATATGAAGCTATGGTTACATTTTTTTCTGAAACTTTTAAAGGCCAGGACCCCAGTACCAACAAAAGACATTGTTTCTGTCATTCAGGTCAAATCATTTTTCTTACTATTTTTTTAGTTTGCTCTGCTTCATATTTGGACCTTTTGGTACTGTTTTTTCTTTCTTTTGGTGTTGACTGTCTTTGTTGAAACACATACACACACACACACACACACACACACACACACACACACACACTTTGTTCATTATGTCTCTAGTATCATTGATCTCTCTGGTCATTCTGGAATCCACTTCATTCTTCCTTCTGCAGGTATCTCGGAGTCCACTGGCTCCCTGTTCTAATTTTGATGAATTTTTTCATAGTCATGCTGTACAATTATCACCTTAGGCTTTTCTTCTTTGGACTTCTACATTTGTTTTATCACTTTTTAAAAAAGATTTTGTTTATCTATTTGACAGAGAGAGCACAAGCACAGGGGGAGCAGCTGAGGGAGAGGGAGAAGCAGGCTTCCGCAGAGCAGAGAGCCCAATGTGGGGTTTGATCCCAGGACCCTCGGATCATGACCTGAGCCGAAGGCACATGCTTAGCCATCTGAACCACCCACGTGCCCCTGCATTTGTCTTAGAACTTTTGACTCACGTATTTCTTCATTTCCTGATTTGCTGGCGTATAGTCACAAATTACTTCTTAAAACTAAGCACTAGGGAAATAAATTCTCTGAATTCTTGCACGTCTGAAAATGACTATTTTGTCTTTTACTTAAAGATTTTTTTTAAGATTTATTTATTTATTTATTTATTTATTTATTTATTTATTTATTTATTTGACAGACAGAGAGAGATCACAAGTAGGCAAAGAGGCAGGCAGAGGGAGAGGGGGAAGCAGGCTCCGCGTTGAGCAGAGAGCCTGATGCGGAGCTTGATCCCAGAATCCTGAGATCATAACCCAAGCCAAAGGCAGAGGCTTAACCCACTGAGCCACCCAGGCACCCCTAAAGTTTGTTTGCTTTGGGGACTCTGATTGTGATATTTTTCATTAGAAATCTGGCGAATCTTAGGAAAAAGAAGGCCCATATGCTTTGTGAAAAGAGGAAACTAATTTGCCAATACATTCAAATCACAGAGTCACATGTTATTGGAGCAAAATGACTCTAGAAAGCCTGTTGAATAACTTCATTTTGCACAGGAGGAAACCAAGGTTCAAACAGATTGAAAATGCTGCTCAAGATCACATAGCTAAATGTGACAGGGAGACTTCACCAAAGCTCAGGGGCTCCCCATTTGCAACTGGTATCGCAATTGCATGTTCAAATGCTTCAGATGCTGCCTAAAGGAGCTACTGGGGTGAAACAAAGAGATGTTTGTAACAGCAGAGAATGCGCTGGATTTCAGCTCAGCTCTGCTCCTGAGAAGCTGTGTTTCTTGCTCTCCTTGGGTCCAACTTTCCTCATCGGTAGAACAACCTTGTATGACCAATGGTCTCCAGAGGGCCCCTTTCTTCTCTCAGTGGTAAGATTATCTGAAGGGGATTTTTAAAATTTTACTTATTTATTTTACTTGATAAAGAGAGAGTTTGTCGGGGGAGGGGAGGTGGGAGAGGGAGAGACTCTCAAGCCAACTCCGTGCTGAGCACAGAGCCAGTTGCTAAGCTCCATCCCATGACCTTGAGATGATGACCTGAGCTGAAACAAAGAGTTGGGCTCTTAACTGACTGAGCCACCCAGCTGTCCTTGAAGGGGATCTTTTAATAGAAGGTCATTATAAAGATGGAAAAAGCTTCAAAATGATCTCCATTCAAGGTTCTCCCTTTGGAAAATGTTACTAAAATTATCCCCCAGATATATTGTTTGAGCACTATTTACCATAGCATTCATAACTGGTCAGTATTTTAAAAGTCTAAAACAAATGCCTTTTTAATAAGATATCTATGACTCCAACCCTTGAGAATTTTTATGTGTTTATTTTCAGGCATCAGTACAGTGAATCACAGGTGGCTAGCTCCCTGACTCTACAGCCTATCACTTCAGAGGTGTAAAGGTAATTAACTCAGGTTCATACAGATGGAAAAGACCAAAACTTACATGGAGCACAAATGCTTGTAACTATTAAGTGTTACAACTACATGGAAGCCATGGTAATGATAACAAGGATGTTTCTTCTTCACTGACCAATCCAGTTAGGTTATGGGGCTTCTTTTCTGCTTGACATTGTCTGAATCCTTGGGGACAGCCCTGGGTTTGACATCTATGTTGCTGATTACAGACAAGGTGAGCTTTGTCATGTAACACTCTTTCTCAGCCTCACTATCCTCGTCAGAATTGCAGAAAACGGTACCACCAAAAAACTGAATTTTTGTGGACATTAAATGAGACAGTGGCTGTGAAAATACTTAGAGCAAAGCCTAGCACATAGTAAGTACTTAATAAATGGTACCTATGAAAATATGCTGGGGAGAATTACATTGATGACATGGTTTTTTATCACATTTCTTGCACTTTCCCTGCACTGTGGGGTAGGGGACAGGTGAAAGGAGAGGGCCCATGCAGAACTTAGATGACTGAGAATACTTAATAGTCTTTACTCTGACATGGAAGTTCCTAATCCAAAGTTTGCCTCAATCCTTTTTATTCCCTCTGGCTTGTAAAGGTGCCTTAAAAATAAACGATATGCATACTTTAACAGTGATAAATAAGATACAATTCTGAAAACTTAAATTGAGAGAAGATATGGATTAAATCGACCCAAAAGCTTGAACTGAGTGAGAATGGAAAAGAACATTCATAGGCTTGTCCTAAGTCGAGTTTCATATGATGTCAGTCTGTGGGCATTGCTGGCTTAAGAAGAAACCACTGTGCTGTCTCTTCTAATATGCATGCACACGTAACCCTATTAACAATTTGGTTAGGTCTAGGGATAGTTTTCTGATTTTAATTTGCCTGTTTTTAAACTGTTGAGATCACCCAATTTCCAGACTCAGATGGTATAGAGCCAAACTTTGGAAGATTCTTTCATAGCATGGAAACCACTGCCAATGCATAAGCGGCAGTGATATTCTGTATGTTCTCCAGACTTCCCACAGGGTTCAGTTTCAGTTTCTGTGTCTAGTCCCATTGCCTGAAGCCTCTCTTTAAATGACCTCTATTCATAACTTTTATTCTCAGCTTTGGAATTACATTTGGTCTGGCTCCTCTGAATTTATGTTTTTGAGGTTTTGTGGTTGGGGTGTGTGTGTGTGTGTGTGTGTGTGTGTGTGTGGTGTGTTTTGTTTCTTTGTTTTGTTTTGTTTTGTACTCCACAGAAGGGAAAAATGCTTCTTCAGCCCAAACCTAAGGTTTGCAATGAACAACATGATATATTTGCATGAATTAAGGCCTTTTCATTGTCGCTGATGATGGGTATGAAATAGAGGCATGCATGCAAGCTGTTTTTAATTATCTGGACAGAAAAATCAATAGCTGTACTTTGCTCTGGCTCAGTGAGCTGCTGGCTCATTGCAGTAAGAGATTACAGCTGCCCTGTCTGCCAGCCACACACTCATTCCTCTGACAGAGGCAATCAAGAGTGAAATTCTCAACTCCTTTAGCAGTAGCCTCTGGAAAAAAAGTACATGCTTAATTACCAAATGCGAAATGGCCATTTAGGTTGTCACGAGTAGGGTGATACTGAAGGAAAGGAATTTTCTTGCTCTAACCCAAACCCAACTCATATTTTTCATTCTATTTATCTTGTCTAAAGAGAAGTAGGGAGTAAATGTTGGATGGGCAACAAATACCAACTATCATCCGTGTGGTTCGTGCTAGAATAATGTCCTAGTCACTTGATTTAATAGCTCCACTCAGGAAAAATGAATCTTTCAGAAATTTATTAGTTATATTGTAGTTTTTGTTTTCAAGACACAAAACAAAGGCTGTGGGAGCCTGGATCAGAAGCTGTTCCAGTCTCCTCACTGGTATCAACTGAACCAGAAATCCCATACTGAGATCTCTGGTCGACTGTTATTTTATGGCCCCAGGGAACCCTGCCTCCCGATCTTAATGTCCTGTATAATCCCCTCCCACATTAACTTTGGGTTTGTCCCTTTTGCTAATGTCCCTTTTAGCTGCTGTGAAGCAAGTAGTGGTTTCATAGGCACTTGCCCCCTGGGGCTTGTCCCTCTGGTCTGCTCTTTCTGGGGACGCAGCGCCATTATGACAAATCCCCCTTCTCTACATGGGGAGACATGCAGGAAGAGAAAGGTGTCTAGCCAGCCATGATCTGTTTTAGCCTCCCCAGTGGAGGCCTCCATCCAATGCGTCATTGAAGAGGCTCTCTCGGAGGGTCTAGTCCCGTGTGTGGCAGAGTAGAGCCACCTTGACCAGTCCAGTCCAAACTGCCGAATCATGAGCAAATAAATGATTGCTGATTTTTAAAGCCACTATGTTTTGGGTGGTTTGAAACAAAGCCATGGATAACTGAATCAGAGCCTCAGTATCTGAAATGACACAGCCCAATTATCTTGACTATTTGTGAGCCATTCCCTTATGTTAGTGAAGATAAGAGAGGGAATACTTACGTGATTTTTTTAGCCCACCAATAATTGAATGTGTGCATTGAAGTGGCCCATACTGCAATACAGAATCAGAATTACAGAGTCGGACAGTCCTCACAAGGTATTTATTTGTATTTTCAAACTATCCACTTTGAAAACAAAAAAAACAAAACAAAACAAAAAAACCCCTAGAATCCACAAAAGTTGAACTAGGAGTACAATTCAAGCCTCATGATTCTCCCAGTATCTGTATTTTGTTGACTCCAGTGGTTTCTAACACTTTCAAGGACACAGACCACCGTTAACAATACTAGAACATAGTTAATGCTAAATTAATTTGTTTGATTTACTGTACTTTTTCTGCTAACATTCATCTAAAGCTGTCAGAGCCACGGCTGTATCCATATCAGAGGACATAGTTTATGCTGATAATCAAGTCTTTGAGAGGAAAGGTGAGGTGAAGGACTGAGAGACTACCAAAATAGGAAAATAGCTTCCAGCCACTTTCTCACCTCATAAAGAAGCAGCTGTGTCAGCAGTCACTCCATCACATAGACTATTTCAGCTTCAGTGACCCCTGATTTGAGAACTCTGCTTCGAGTCTTGATGGACATGTTAGGAGCTATATTTCAGGACACTTGAGCTTATTTGTTTTCTTCCTCCCTCTCTTCCTTCCTCCATTCCTCCCTTCCTTCCTTCCATCCTTCCTTCCTTCCTTCCTTCCTTCCTTCCTTCCTTCCTTCCTTCCTTCCTTTCTTCCTTCCTTCCTTCCTTTCTTCATTCCTTCCTTGCTTTCCTGCTTCCTTCCCCCTCACTCCTCTCTTTCTTTCTTTCCCATCCTACCTTCTTCTCTTTCTTCTTTTTTTTATAAAAAAGCATTTTTTTATATAAAAAAGCACTCCCTCATTGATTTGGAAGAGTCTTTGGCTCCTACCAAAGAGCTACCATAGGTTCTTGGGGAAGACAGTGCATACCAATCATTTGTGAATTTCTAAATCCCAGGTATGCCGGTGTGATAAGCTTCTAGCCATGAGGTCAAGGAATAACAGAATGTGAGGTTAGATAAGCTACTAAAACTTATTCCATACTATAGGTTCTTAAGACGTATCTTTGAGGTTAAAAAAATGGTTTATGACATATTTTATCCAGTTTTCACTAAGTTTAAGATAGTTGACCAGTAATAACCTAGTTATTCAAGACTTCACTATTCAGGTTCCTATGGTCGCAAATGCATAGTAGATCAAAAGTTGCAGTGGCATAGACCCATTAGCTTTTGAACATACCACTAGCAAAATGAGTCTCTACTTAACCTTTCATTCCTGATGCTAGCATCTCCCCTCAAATGTTGAACCAACATCTTGCTGGGCAGTTTCTCACTGATTTTTTTGAATGCTGTAATATCTTAATAATACAACATAATACAAGGAAAATAAATTATAGAAATAAATCATAAAGCTTTAATAATGGCAGCACAGTTTCTGGAAATGAGAATAATTGAATTGCAAAGAACAGGGAATCTTGGAAAATTGATGAAATCTTTACAAATTTTTATAGATATAATCAGGCTTCAGATTTAAAATGTGAAATAAGGCATATTACATTGTCATAGAATTTGTTGGAAAAACAAACAAAATGTAAAAGATAAATGAACATTTGATGTATTCTTTGGGTTAATAATTAATGTATATTTTTAATTATAACCTAAATTTGTTAAATAATATAAATATTTTCATTTTATTCTTCAATATAATAATCCCTATTTACTATGAAATGTTGGTCACTTATCTAAATAGGTATTTTCCAGGTTCTAATTACGCGCAGATAATGAGGCCCTCTTGTACTTATTAGTTGTATTATATGCATGATTCAAATTCTGATACAAAGGACAGAAAGAGACAACCACTTGTTGAATGTCTTTTATATTACATGATCCGCTCTGCTCATTTTCTCATTATTAATCCTTGTTACAACCTTCTGGAGTAAGTACCTACCAGTAATCCCATTTTATAAATGAGAAAAACCAAGGTTAAGGATTTAAATAGCTTACATAAATTCAGATAGGCATTTTGTGAAAGAAAAGGAATTATGATGGTAAGTTGTTTATCAGTGGGGTTCAAGGAGTCACTAAATAACAAACCATCTTACTATTCAAGTTCCAAGCCCATTGAGACATTAAAAATAAATAAATACAAATAAAACAGGACAAAGCAAATGGGAGCCCAAAATATTGCTTTTATTAATGATAAATCTGATATTGGAAGTGTGGTTCATATGAAAGGACTAGTGGGCTTCCTGTTATGGCTTCTAGAAGGACATAGCCCAGAGGATGGCCTTGCGTGTTGTAAGTCTTCCCACCCTGGAAGCGGAAAAGAACTATGAATTGGAATTATTGGGGTCTTGATAATTCATCAACAAGAGATATGTGATTGACTGGTCAGGAAGAAGAATCTTCTTTAGCATAAATTTCATCTTTAATAACATTTGACCACACACACATCTTTTGTGCCACTGTTAGAGATAAAATATTTGGCTGAATGAGGCATTAGTATCACTTATTGGGAGTCTATCTTAGGCTCTACATGTTTTCTTATACTAAACATTATGACAGAAAAAGTGCTTGAAACACGAACCAGTTATCAGCAGATTCTGCTGAGGAGTTCTGAGTTTATATGGTGAGATCAACAAGGAACTCTGAAGAGCCTGAAATAGAAAATGAAAAGTCTAAGGAAAAGAATAGAACTACATACAGACAGTTTGCACAGGCAGAAGTAACCTCACGGAGATGAAGAGGAAAAGAACCATTTTCCCACGCAACAGCTTTTTATTAAGCCTGTGGTAATTAAAACAGGAAATTAAAATGTTGCTAAAACTTAGTATAGATAAAGGAGCTGAAATCCAGCATTAGAGAAACAAAACAAATCAACAAAAATCCAGGTAAGTGTAGGAAACAGTGTTTGGTCTTCGGGGGAAGAGATAATGTGATTATGGTTCATTCATCATACCGAGGGGGAAAAGTCTGCCTGTGCCACGGAATAGCTGGTGCAGATGTTTGTTTGTCTTCTGCAAACTCCATCTCCACTGTCTGCCTCCCATTACAGAGGTTGAAAAAGTCATATCTCCAATTTGCTCCATCTTTCTTCCGGGAAAATTCACATCTGACCTATCACGGCTAATAGCACACAAGGAAGGGTCTTCTGGGAGCCTTGGAAGGATTATTTTTTTCCCCACATGAAGGAGATACTCAAGGAGCGACCCTCTGCCTAGCATCACCCCTGAGATGTAGCCATCTTGTGAGACAGGAGATGCAGGACAAGAGCGTGGCAAAGACACCAAATGGGCTCTGAAATCTTGGAGACACTGGACCACTGCCAACGACCACAGATGTCCAGAAGTCTTGTTATGTGAGACATTGCTAGACGGGTTTTCTGTTATTTGAAGCTGAAAGCATTCCTAGCTATTCCTAAAAATGGAGGACACACTTTAGGACAGAAATGTATCTTCTCATCTGATTTCCATCATGATTTTTCTTTAACAGTTTAGTTTCAAAAGGTAAATAATCATAATGATTCACTTCCCACAGATCAAAATGTTATGTAATGTGGCAAAAAGATAAAAGTCTGGGAAGGCAATGACCAAAGAAGGTCAGAGTACATTCTAGGTGAGACCCCAACTCAACCACCGTAAGCTGTATGATCTCATCTGAAAAATAGGGATAATGAGTCATTTACCTCATGAGGTTGTTGTGAGAATTACATGCAATCTTTGTAAATTTCTTACCCCAGTGCCTGGAAGATGAAGATGATTATGGCCAGTTATTACATACTCCTGAATTTGCAAAATAAGTGTCCAATTTATAGTCATCTCCTTGGTATCAACTTGTACTTTTCCAGTTTTTCAGGAAAAATTTATTCTGTATTTACTTCTCAAATATACTCATTCTTCCTATTTGACAAAATTCCCTTTGGTGCCAAGTTTCTCCTGAGTAGTCAGTTATTCTAATCCTTTAGATATTATGCACAAGTCAACCACTGCATTCTTCTTACCAACCTCTCCCTGACTCATCTGAGTAGGATGGAACCAAAATTAGTGTCTTGTAAGGGAGTTTGGAGAACAGGGTGCAAGATGGCGATGAAAAAGGAACTGGAGACAATACCCAGCCCTACACACATAAAAGCCATACCCAAGAAATGCCAACGAGCTGGGGTAGGGAATTGGAGCAGAAGGTAGGGTGGCTCTGACCCTCTCACTCGTGTACACAGAGAGCCAAAACAAAAGAAAACAACAATACAGCGAGAAAGAAGACTCACCAACATACAACACAAAACGAAATAAAAAGCGAGTAGGATTTAAGACATTGAAACAATAGGCTTTGGGCAATAGTAAAAATCTGGCTACAAATTTACTAAACATTCCTGAAAATGATTGTTTAAATGGATAAGAGAAGGGCACCCGGGGAGGGGGATTGGGGTGGAAAGCAAGGCTTAGTTAAGCTACCAAATTTGTCCCTTGGGTAGCAGATAACCAGGTTTTTATCTAAACAAAGACACAACTTCCTGTTTCTCTAATCCCTTTGCTATAAGGAACCTCCAAAATACGGTCACGTCCAAGTGGGGGCGAAATGAAAGAATTAGTCATTAGCAAAGTTTCTCCTTTTCCCTTCAGAAAGGGAAACATCGAAAATTAAACACCCCCTTTTAAAGGGCAAAATCTAGTTTGGGAAGATTTTTATTACAGGGTTGAGAGCTTCTTACACGAACTGATTTGGAGAGGCATTCTAAATGGACTAATCAAAGCGAGTGGCCCAGAGGCTTAGATCATGCTTTGAAAATACATAATAAGTGAATTTAAAATTGTCAATTCGTGCCGTGGTATATACTTCTTTTAAATCTTGCTGAAATAATGCACTCTCCACTTGAATCGCACATAAATGTCCAAACTCAGCATTTCTGAGAGTGGACTTATTTCTAGTTGCCCAGTCCTGTTCCCTTTCTCAAAGTTTAGCCATCCACAAAGCTTGAATCCTAGGGGTTATTTCTGATCATTTTTTTCCTTTTGCCATCCATAGCCAATCAGCTACTGCTTCTTGTCCATCTACTGCGTCTTGTCGATTATTTTCTCTCTAATCTGCTGTCCCTCCATCATCATTGCTGGCTTACTTATTCAACCATCATGATTTCCCAGTTGCATTATCTCAAGGCCTGTCCCCCACGGCATCTTCATTCCGCCTCCTCCAGGCAGCCAGAGCCAGACCTTTAAAAGGGAAATCCAATACATGGTGCTTCTTGGCTTACAACATACCAAGGAATGCCTATAAAAAGACAATAAACTCTAACTTCCATATGAGTGTTGGCAAGGTTATCCATAGACCTGACCCAAGCTCATCTCATCAGTCATGTTTGCTACAGTCTCTTTCTAAGCTCGTTTCATAATTAAAAAAAAAAAGATCTATATATAATAAGTGGTCAGTTGCCATGGCTTAGTTTTGATTTCTCTCTAACATATAAGAAAGAGAAAGGGATATCTATCTATTTATGTGTCTATACATTGGCTTCTTCTTTCAACCCAACCTTTTATTTGTCGTGTCTGGATTTCCACCGGAATTCTTACTAGTGTCAGTCAAAAATGTCAATCCATTAAACGCAACAGGATGAGTCAGCAAGGTAATGCAAGGGCTAGGAATTTAACTTCTTACAGCAATTACTGTTCATTTACAGTTTAAAAGAATGCAAAATCTGAAAGTTATATGCTAGAATACATTATGACAGGATTTGGAAATAAGAAGGGAATGGTGATTAAGTGAGGTAGTTGCAATTATTCAAATTTTCAATATTCTAGGCCTCGCTTTGCCTACAAGATATGTATTATATTCAACCTAATTCTTAGAAAGTAAGGCTTTTTTCCCACACCGTCGAAAATTAAAATGAAGAAGTGACCAGTTGTGAAAGCTCTGGTTTCAAGAGAAGACCCCAGAACTCACTGGATATGAATGGATACCACGAGGCAACTACTCAGAAAGCAGCTGATTGGAGCACTCGAGTCCCACTAAATAATTCAGAATTCCTCATGGAAATCAGATCCAATGTTTCCCCAGTGGAAGTACAGCCCTTCTTGGTTACCCGATATCCAGTGAGATACTCAAGAGCTTCGGAAAACAACAATACAGTAAAAGGTAAAAAATATTTGAATGGCGTTCATATTCTCCTGGGTGCTTCCTTGGCATCAAGTTCCCAACTTCCTGACAGCTGCTGCCACGGTGAAGAGACAGGGAGAGTGAGAGAGAGAAATCAATATTTAAATCTGAAACAGCCAGAAAGTTCCATGAAGCTTGCCAGCATTAACTGGTTTGTGTATGTGTTTGGCCTTTCAAAAGCCCTCAGTCTTAAGAGGAGAGAAGGTATTCTAAGTAAACAACTCATTAAGAATCACACGGCAACACATTTAATTTAAGGAAGAATATTCATGTGAGACTTTGTCTAGAAACTTCAATAATAGCATCAACTGTTGCATAAAGTACTCTCTCTCTCTCTCTCTCTCTCTCTCTCTCTCTCTCAACAGGAAGAGAATATTGATTTCCCAGTCTTGGCCACCATCCCCACCCCTTCTCACCATAAGCATTGAGATGAATGNCAGTCTTGGCCACCATCCCCACCTCTTCTCACCATAAGCATTGAGATGAATGAGTTGGTGTCTCTAAAAGCACTAAGCAATCTTCAAGAGAGTACCACTTTAGAAATAAAAAAAGCTTTATTATTATTAGGTAGAAATGTTAGAGAGAAAGTTGGAGCTCTTATCAAAGGCTGTTGGTGCCCCGACATTTGCTGTCAGCTCTGAAAAGTGGCTGTGAAATTCATTGTATCCAATCCTGGTTGGCTTTGGGCCCAGCATACAGTGGGATTTCTGGCCAATGGCCCCATACAGTGGGACGGCTGGCGCCTGGCCCAGGGATTAGAGAGCTTTCGTTTCTTTGTCTCATTGATATTAGTCACAGAATCTCCCTTTTCATGCACAACCCAAGCCCATGTGGGGGTGCAGGGGGAGAGGGCAGAAGCAGAAATGACTACAGACTCGGAGCTCCGGTACCCCTCGGAGTAAGGAGAAAATTTCCATTTCCAGCTCAGCGATGCAACATCTGTATCTATTTTGTTATGCACGTTTAGCAGGGAATGGATAGTCTGGTGTGTCCTTGAAAGGAAAATTGCTTTATAGACATAAGGTACTGCGGGTTAACCTTGGACAAACAAGAGTATTCAGTATCTTAAGGCTTCTTTTGCTTTCTCCTCTCGAGGGAACTAATGACTTCTAAATCTCATCTCAAGGAGCAGCAGTTTTGGCAAACAGAATTTGTGGGCAGATTTCCTCCCATTTCTAGACACGTGTGTTCGCGTGGACCTGCGTGTATAGCCTTCCTTCTGTCCCTTCTTTGCATGTGTGCGTGTCATCGTGTGTTTGTGTGAAGGTAGCTGGTGGGTGCTCGGCAGAATCCAGTTGTACTAATAGGTCCTGGAGCCACATTCTGCTTGAATCTCCGAAAATGCTCTGCTGAGTTCCAAAGAGTAAACTTTGGTCTCAAATAATAATCATCTTGTCTTAAATATTCATATGCAATGGAAATTGAAAGTCATTTCCAAAATAAAACCAGGACTATGAATTGCTAAATAGCAACTTCTCTTAAAATAAACCACAGAGCCCCAACATATCATAACAAAATGACTCAGGCTCACATCTCTTTGCCTGATTCCCCTAAAAAAAAAGAAAGAAAGAAAGAAAGAAAGAAAGAAAGAAAGAAAGAAAGAAAGAAAGAAAAAGAAAAACAACAACAACAAAAACCTTTCAATACAAGAAAGGAAGTATTAAAGTCTTAAGGCAGGTCTAAATGGAGTATATGTGCATAACCTTTTTGTTCTATGACAGAACTGTCATTAGTGAGAAATTAATCTCAGATATGAAATACTTATATTTTCTGGGACCAGCTGAGTGGCAGAGGGAGTCCGTGAAGGGCAGAGAGAGAGGACATATAAATGCCTTTTTTTTTTTTTTAGAATTAATGAGATTTTATTTATTTATTTGACACAGAGAGAGAGATCACAAGTAGGCAGAGAGGCAGGCAGAGAGACAAGGAGAGAAGGAAGCAGGCTCCCCGCTGAGCAGAGAGCCCGATGCGGGCCTCGATCCCAGGACGCTGAGATCATGACCTGAGCCGAAAGCAGAGGCTTTAACCCACTGAGCCACCCAGGCGCCCATATAAATGCCTTTTTAAAAGCTGTCACTCTCCTCTCTCCTCATTACTCGATTAAACGTTGTTTCCCCAGCTACAAAGTAGTAATAACGATACCCATCCTTATAGGGTTCCTGATGTATATGTATCCAGTGAGAAAGTATATGTGGGAGACTTCGTGAAACTTACATTATTCAAAGGGGGTGGAGTTGCGTAACCCTTGGGGATGGCACTGCCTAAGAGGGGAAATTAAAAGAAAGATGGGTTTTGTTCCTGTGAATACACGTTAGGGCTTCCAAACTCCTCAAATTATAATAAAATGTCTAATCCCACACCCAGAATGGCAGGAAGCTTGAAGACTCCTGGTCCTACTATATTTTAGAGATAAGAAAATCAAGGTCCAGAGCCATCTGTGATTTATCTGAAGTCTGAAACTAACCAGCAGCGGCTGGAGGGAATCTTACTCTTCTAACCCCCTCTTCTTGTATCTGCATTCCTTACAAAGGACAACTCCCTGGGCATTGTTGTCGTTGTTGTTGTCATGGTTGTTTTGATCAATGCCCTATGGACTCGGAGAGAGGTGGCGATGGTAATGGGACAGCTCCGTGTGGCTGTGGCATGTGGCTTCATGGTACAGGAGGAGCCTGACGGAAGGGTAGGGTGTTGGTGAAAGCAGAGCAGGGAAGACCTTATCTTGCAGAACAGAGCAAGAGCCCGTGAGGAGTCACACAGCACGTTGTACCCAGACCCTGGGGACAGCTACCCGGCTATAGTAAAAATAATTCACTGGAGACAATAAAAAATTCAGTGTGTTATTAAAGGCCAAATTTTAGACGATGCCCTTCAAATAAATTTTACTCTATCAAAGCTTAGGCTCTTGAATGAGAGATTGACGAGGTGACAAGTTCTTAGTAGATTTTCTTTCATTGAGGCTGCCGCCACGCTTCACACATCAGTCTTCCTGAATATTACCTGAACATTGTCAGTCTGTTTTAGAAGCCCCACGTCTCTGTCCTGTCCACCACCAAGGCAAATTCCAGATCTGCCACATGCGAACCTCACTCCAGGCTCACGTTTGCTCCCAGACCTAGCCCCTTGCTTTGGCCAAAGGGGTCTACACACCAGACCCGTTATTCTTGCTGGACGTCGTGGGCTTCACTGGCTGGAATAATTGCTGTCTCTGACTCCACTCGCCACACTTCTTCAAATCCATTCTTCAAAACCCAGTATACATCCTTCCATTTCTATTAAGTTTTTTTTTCCACCCTAACCTTTGATGTGGATCCTTTTTCCTCTGAACTGAGAAAACCACCTTTTACTATAAACTCCTATACTTTTATCAGTGATGCCATATGCACAAGCTCTTTGAGGACAGGGTACAGGTCCTTACACATGGTACTGTGTTGTTCTGCACAAGCAGGTCCTGGGGCAGAATCTCAGAGGGTTGCCGGGTCGGGCATCCATACACTGCACACATCCTTCTGGGCTAACTATCAACTGAATATATATTAATAACAGCAGTTGGTAATCTACTTTGGGACATAAACAAAGAAAAATGGATTTCTTAAAACAAAGGAGTTGGCTTTTGAAAGTCTTAGGATATGGGTTTGTTTTAACATGGATCTATTCTGGCCCAGAATTTAGGGTGGCAATTTTAAAGATTCTTTGTTAATGTAACAAATGATGATAGAGTGTTTATTAATTAGCAAGTAATGTTCTAAACAGCTTAAAAGCATAATTTTCTCAGCAAACTTAGAAGGCAGGCACTGTCATTACCCTCACTACACAAATGGTAAACCAAGACATGGAGGGGGGTAAATTAACTAACCAACAGACCACGAGTAAGTGAAAGACCCAGGCTTTGAAACCAGGTAATCTGACTACAGCCAATGCTGTTAAACACTGTCGCTTTATTTTACTTTGTAAGTCAACTTTATTGGGGTACATTTAATAATTTTAGTTATGTACAATAAAATGTACCCACATATAGCATACAGCCTGATTTTTGACAAATGTATATATTTTTTTTAAGATTTATTTATTTTAGAAAGAAAGCGAGTGAGAGAAAGGACAGAGGCAGAGGGAGAGAAGCAGACTCCCCACTGAGCGTGGAGCCTGATGTGGGGATCCATCTCATGACCCTGAAATCATGACCCTCAAGAGTCAGACACTCAACCAACTGAGCCACCCAGGTATGCAGACAAATGTATATTTCTGTGTAAACCCCACATCAATAGAATATTTGATGATTCTACTAACCTCTCCCCAATCTCAACTTGAAGTCACAGGTACAACCACTGATCTATTTTTTGTCAATGTAGATTTGGTGAGTTTTTTCCTAGATTTTCATATAACGGAATTATACAGTATGTGCCTAGAAGTGTCTGCCTTATTTGGCTCAGTGTAATGTTTTTGAAGTTAATCAATGTTGTTGCATGTATCAACATTAACTCTTTTATTTCTGAATAATATTTCATTGACCAGATTTTATTAACACATTCATCAACTGATGGATTTGCAATTTGGAGCTATGATAAATAAGGATACAATGGACATTTATGTGTATACCTTTGTGTGGGACACCTATATGTATTTATCTGGAGTAAATACCCAAGAGTGAAAAGTCTCCATCCGATGGTAGATGTGTGTTTAATTATGAGAAGCTGCCAAACTTTCTCCCAAAGTGGTTGTACCATTTTATATTCCACCAAGACTTGGGATTATTGGTCCTTTTAACTTTAGCCCTTTCAATAGGTATGTGGCAGTATCTCCTTGGGGCTTCAGTTTGCATTTCCTTGACAAGGAAAATGATGCGAAGTTTTTTTTCATATGCTTATTGAGATTTACGGATTTTCTTCTGTGAAGTGTCTGTGGAACCATTTTTTAAATTGGGTTGATTGGCTTCTTGATTATTCAGTTACATGAAATCTTTAATTTCCTGGATCATGATCTTTGTCAGACATGTAGTTGAGAATATTGATTTGCATTCTCAGGATTGCCTTATTATTTTAATGGTAGCTTCCAAAGAATAAAATTTTATTTTTATGAAATTCAATTTATCAATTTTTAATAACAATTTATGTGTTTTTCATATTTTATCTAAGAAACCTTTGCCTACACCAGGGTAACAAAGATTTTTCTCCTATTATTTTCCCTAGAAATTTTATAGCATTTGCTTTTACATTTAGGTCCACAATCCATTTTGAGTTTATTTTTCTCTACAGTGTCAAAATGTGTTTTTTTCCCATGATGATTCAGTTCTTTGGGGACCATTGGGAATGACAATCCTTTCCCCGTGAAATATGTTTGAGTCTATTTGTAAATTGATGGTTTTGTTCACCACTCATCTGAAAGTCTATCTTGATGCCAATATTGCACAACAATCTTGATTATTTTTGCTTTACCCTGGGACTTGACATCGAGCAGTATGAGCCCTCCAACTGTGTTCTTCATTTTTAAAATGTTTTGCCTATTTGAGATCCTTTGCACAGCCATAGAAATTTTGGCTCCAGTTTGTCAATTTCTATTAGAAAATCTATTGGCATTTGGTTTGGATTACACCAGATCTGTCAGTTAATATGGAACGAATTTACATCTTAGCAGTGTTAAAATCTCAGATTAATGAGCATAATGAATCTTTCCCACTTATTTCCACAGCTTCCATCAGAAATGTTTGATGTTTTTCAGTGTCTAAGCCTTGGACAAGTTTCTTAAACTTACCTCACTACTTGTTCATGCTTTCGAGATACAGTTTTTAATATTTATTTTTCCAATGATTAATTGCTAGAATATAGAAATAAAATCGAGTTTTATAATTTGAACTTTTATCTAGCTAAGGGCATTTGGTTCTAGAAGGTTTTCTGTGAATTACCGACAATTTCCTATGTATATACATTCATGCCATAGGAGAATACAAACTGAACCTCTTTCCATTATTTGTTCCTTTTTTCTGGCCTTATTTTACTGCCTGAGCTCTCCAGTACAATATTCAATGGAAGTTATGGCAATGGTGATTTTTGCCTCTTTCCTGATCTTTGATGGAAAGTATTCACTTTTGGAGGGTCTGGGTGGCTCAGTGGGTTAAAGCCTCTGCCTTTGGCTTAGGTCATGGTCTCAGGGTCCTGGGATGAAGCCCCCCTTCAGGCTCCCTGCTCAGCGGGGAGCCTGCTTCCTCCTCTCTCTCTGCCTGCCTCTCTGCCTACTTGTAATCTTGCTCTCTCTGTCAAATAAATAAATAAAATCTTTTTAAAAAAGAAAGTATTCACTTTCACTAGTAAGTGTCACGGTAGCTGGGGGCTTTCTGCAGAACAAGGATAAAAAACAGTTATATTCTTAAGCTGCTAAGAATTTTTATCATGAATGGTGTTGATGTTTTCAAATGCCTTTTCCTCTGTATGTAAATGTATTCTTCTTGTCCCTCTAATTATTCTGCTAATATAGTGAATTACGCTACGTGATTTTCACATGTAAAAACCAAACTTGCTTTCCAGGGATAAACACTCAGTGTGGTGGTATACAGTCATATTTTTACACATTCCTGGCATGGATTTGATGATATGTGTTAAGGACTTCTGCATTTATTTTCTTGAGGGATACTGGTCTGCAAATTTAGTTTTCTTGTAACTCTTGTGTTCCAACTTGGATATTTCAGGCCTGATTTGCTGGGTGAGTGTGGAGGAGGCCCAAGGCCTGCTTCTCGGCTTTGCCGGTTTAGAACTTGATATTTTAGCCACTCTTGATAAGAGAGACAAGATTGGTGGGGTTAAGCCAAGCTACAGAGATTCATAGCTGCTTGACTGATAAAAGTGTAAGTTTATAAAATTTATAGCATTGTTGATTGCTCCCCCAGACCTGTTCTACCTCTTCCTTTTGCTGTCATGGTCTGTGTGGTCATGGTGACTGGGGAGCCTGGATCTATTCTCCACATGGTTTGGGCCTAATTTACCTTCCTTTTTAAAATTTTTTTAATTTTAAATTTGATTTAGTTAACATATAGTATATTATCAGTTTCGGGGGTAGAATTTAGTGATTCATCAGTTTCATATAATACCCAGTGCTCATTACATCCCGTGTCCTCCTTACTGCCTGTCACCCAGTGACCCCTTCCCTCCCACCCACCTGGGCCTTATTTACTTGAAGCCAAATATGCCTGAAGCTCCTCAAAACCATCCAGAAAAGCCTTGGTTCACAAATCAAAGATGAATAGTCAAAAGATGGAAACACCTGTGTCCTGGAAGACTTTGAAACTGACTTTACCAAGTCTTGGTTGAGATAAAGTCCCAAAATATTTAAGCCATTTTAGTTGAGTTTTCTGTGTTTTCTTTTAAATATATAAAAAAAACCCCACAAGCATTATGAAAATTATGTAATAGAGAAGTATGTTTTGTAATCCAGTTACAGTGATCAAAACAATAAAGTTTTATTTTTTGACCTTAGGAATATTTCAGAGGGAGGAAGAGAAATGTATTTACAGGACTTCCATAAAACTCTGTGAGCCTGATGGCTTGTCTTTCTGCATTCTAGGGCTACTGCAGCACTCAGAATGGTAATCCAGAATCCAAACATCCTGCCAAGTAGGCGATCCGAGAGACACATGACACATTTTTTGTCGGTTGTTTCATGTTTTCTCACTCCATGCTGATCACACTTCTCCTTGTATTTGTCACTGCAAAATCAGTGACCTCATTTTCAAAACACCCCTAGGACATTTGATAACGTCTATGATTTCAGGTGGTCTTGCATGGGTTATATTTTAGCCTGGTAGCCCTCATGCAGTGGCTCATTAATGACACCTGGACGGGCAGGCCTGGCAGGGAGGGCGAGCATTAGCAAGCTGCAGCAACAGCTGGGGCGTGTCTGGGGGCAGAGAAAGTGTGAAAGGGTGTTTGCAGTTAGTTCTTTTTTCACAAGAAACAGGGAGAAGAAATTCAGGCAGTGGATTACCACAGTGGACTTCTATCTGGGACTTCTGTTTCCACCCTTGCCCACCTGCAGGCTATTCAACACAGAGAGACCGTAGTAAATCAGTCAGATTTTGTCACTCTTAATGGCTTCCCACCTCATTCAGAGCAAAAGTAGAATTCCTTACATTAGACAAAGGCCATGCATGATCTGGTCCATTACTAGCCTGGCCTGGATGCCTCTCTCCACTCCCTGAGTTCCTGCCACAGTGGCCTCTTTCCTGGTCCTCTAACACATGGGGCAAAGTCAGACCTCAGGGCCTTTGCACTGACTGATCCCTTTGCCTCCCAAATATTTACATGGACAACTTATACAGTTCTTTTAAATTTTCACTCAAATTTCACCCCAGGAGCCTTTCCTCCCTGCAAATTGGCAATTTCATCTTCCTTCATTGTCTTTTTTCCCTCATGACACTCCTCACATCTTTTTTTAAATTTAATTAGTTACCTAATTAATTAAATTTGTTTATTTATGCAAACAAAAATTTAAGCTCTAGGGCATTTTTATCTGTTTTTGCTCATGGCTCTATTCACTCAAAAACTTGAGTCTTCAAAGGATGTTGGCTAAAGGAACAGAATGAGTTGAAATCTTAAATCAGCAGACCCATGATGAGGCAACAGGATGAAGGCTGGATTTGGAGGTGAATGCTTCGGAGTGCAGGTGAAAATATCTTCCATTTAAACTTTGGTGTAAATGCTGGGTTGAAGTAAATTATGACTAATCTCAACCTCAGAGATGGCTATTCCTTAAAAAAGACTCTTTAATCTTCCATTGTGTTTTAAAAGTACGATAGTTAATAATTTCATCAGGGTTTCATAATCTCAGCACTATTAACATTTTGGGACAAATAATTCTTTGTCATGGGAGCTGTTGTGGGCATGGGCACCTGGGTGGCTCAGTGGGTTAAAGCCGCTGCCTTCGGCTCAGGTCATGATCCCAGGGTCCTGGGATCGAGGCCCACATCGGGCTCTCTGCTTAGCAGGGAGCCTGCTTCCTCTTCTCTCCTCTCTCTCTGCCTGCCTCTCTGCCTACTTGTAATCTCTCTCTGTGTGTGTCAAATGAATAAATAAAATCTTTAAAAAAAAAAAAAGAAAAGAAAAATCAGAAAGCCATGCAGCGCAGCCTCTGAGTTTCACTAAGACCAGAGTTAAGCCTGGAAACCCTTGGGTGTCAAAGGCATGTCACTAAATAGGTTACTCAAGGCACCAAGGAAGCCAAAAAAGGAAAGACCCCCCCAAAGGAAAGTGGCATTTAATTGGGAACCTTCAGACATCTGTCACTCTTGGTGACAAGCGCAAGAAAGGACTTAGCACATTTGCGAGGCGCAGGTGGGACGGGGCTGGCAGCTGGAGGAACCGGAGCTGGTGCAGGGGAGGGTGTTTGCGCGTGGCGAGGGGGGAGAGGCTGCTTTGGAACACTGGGCTCTTTCATCCCGAATATCATTTTAAAAAAATGTCTGGGGCCAAAGTTGTGTCCTAAAGGGGCATCCGCTGTCCATTTAAGCGATCCTCCCTGTGCAGCCGGCGTGTGCACCCACCTAAAGCACAGGGCAGGCATCGAGTTTGGAAAAGAAAGGAGGCGCGGGTCTCCGCTCCCAACAAAACAGTGTTTCCAATCCCGGCCTCCGGGTTCAAACCCGCGTGCTCGCTCCTGCGGGGAGAGCGCGGCCCCGGAGACGCCTGCCTTTAATGAGCTTCCCAATCAGCTCGCGAGGGAAAGGCGCGCTCCCTCCCTCGCCCAGCCTGCGTCCTCGCCCTGCCCGCTCGGCTCATCCCTCCCCTTCTCCATTTCCCTTGCGTCCCCTCCCCGGCAGGGCGCAGCGGAGGCCGAGGCTGCACCAGGCTCCCCGCCCGCCCCGAACCCGCCGCGCGGACGCCGAGCCGAAGCGGGGCCCGGGAAGCGGCAGCCCGCGGAGCGACGGGCCCGGAGGGAGGGCGCAGCAGGC
>LNAC01000057.1:4815910-5085433 GCA_002007465.1 Ailurus styani
CGTGTTCCACCTGCCCGGGGAGGGGTGTCTGCGGCCGGCAGGCGAGCAAGCGGAGGGCCGGCGGGGCTCGGCGTCGCGTCCTTTCTGCGCGGCTCCGCCCGCACCTGGGCTTGCCCGCGGGCTTTTGTGGGCACGGTGCGGCGGGGAGGGCTGCGCCTTCCCGGGCCGGGGGACCCCGAGAATCGCTGGCCGCCCGCGAATGGCTCCGGGAGGGCTCACGTCCAAAGTTGAGAAAGACACACCTGAAACCCGTCTCTCGTTGGAATGCTAACTGCAATCCCCGGCCCGGACCCAGGCGCTTGAACTTTGCGGCTCACGTTCGGAAAGGTGGGGTGTGTTTATTACTAGTTTGCCGGATGCGTCGTTTCCGAGTCGGTGTTCCTAAGAAATTAGCTTTTTTAAAGCAAGGAATGTGCTCGCCCCCTTCCTTACTTGCCCTACACAACCTGGAACTTCCTCGCTTGAACACACACACACACAGACACACCTTCCTCCTGAACGAAAACACACACCTCCAGTTGGTGCACACTTTGTTGTGAACTCTTTTTCTCCATGTTAACAGCTGCTTTGTAAGTTTGGGGAAACACTGGGGGGGAAAGGAGTGGCATGGGGGAGGGGGAGAGGCGGCGGACGGGGGAGAGTGAACAATGGGCGGGACCTCGAAGTTTCCTTTTAGCATCTTTCGTCTTGCTGGGCTTGTTGCTCTGAGCCGCGAGAGAAAGGTGGTGTGTGCCTGCGTGTGCCTGAGAGTGTGCGAGCCACCGCGAAGGGCTCCGGGGCTAACAACATCGGGAAGCGGGGTCCCAGGCAAATGTGAAGTTGATGAAACAGTAGAGCCCATTTAGCCCCTCGATCGCTGGGGGCTAAATTGATCCGTGCAGAAATTGCAAGGTATTGATAACGAAACAAAAGACGTGCCTCCCAGCCCCAAATCATGCATTTTCCATCTTCATTATGTGGCCTTTTAAGTAAATTCTGCACTTTTAAAGGCCAGATCATTAAAAAGCACTCACAGTCCAGTTAAATTCAAAGGAAATTAGAGCGGGTATTAGTTCTTTTCCTCTTTTGGACTACGGGTGCCTTCAGGGTGGCGGTAACTGCACTTATTGAAACTAGAGGAGGAGATGATTCCTTATTTTAAAAGAATTTAAAAACCCTCCTTCCATTACTCTGTGCTTTAAGAAACTTTTGTGCTGTGAGTTCTCTAATTGTGCTTTACACCTTCCGACGGTATCTCCCCCTGCCCCCTTCTGCTCCCAGGCCCCCTTTAGGACAGTTTTCTTAGGAGTGAGATCTGCGAGGCGAGCCCACCTGAAGCCATACAGGACCACATTAGGTGCTCTTTCTGCTGGTCCCGTGTGGATACAGCTGCATCGTGTTTTCTTTTCGCTCTCTCTTTAAAGATTTATTTATTTGAGAGCTAGCACATGCACGCAAGGGGCAGAGGGAGAGAGAGTCTTAAGCAAACTCCACACTGAGCAGAGAGTCCCACACAGGGCTCATTTCCAGGATCCTGAGATCAGGACCCGAGCCGAAACCAAGTGGGTTCATTGAACCCCACTGCGCCAGGCAGGCTTCCTGAATTGTAGTTTCGAAGCCGGAGTTGTATTAATGCCCAATTAACATCCTGTTAATATATAACTTGTATCACCTGATGTTTAAATGAGGCATTATAGAGAATGAGCTTAATTTAAGAGTATACAGAGTGTAATATATATTGTATAATAACACATAGTTCTGTGGTTTCCTAGACCTCTTTCCAAGATATTTGGAGTCATAAATTTGCAAATCTATTGAGCGCTTCAGTGCACTTTATTTGGTCTTTACGTACAGCAATATGTAGCAGGACACACATTTTTTTATGTGTGTTTTTTTTTTACTCTAGTAAAGCCTTGTTTGAATTTTCACAAAACTTGATCATTGGAAATAACCTGAGACAAATAAGGTCCCAAATAGTTTAATTGCTTTTATCAATAAAATCCGTCTTAGAAATGAAATATTTTAGGTTTAAATGCCTTTTTTTCCCCTTTGAAGATACTCTCGCTTTCTCATTTAAATGGCCTCTCATGTGGATTCTGATCCTCTTTCTCACATGTGGGACTTCTTTTTATTACTCTTCAAAATTTTCTCTGGAGACTGACTTAAGTTGGCTTCTTCAAATAGGTGTGTGTGGTTAGCTAATGGCAGATGGAAGTCCAGAAGTCAGAATATACATTCAAATTCTCCACTCCTGCTTTTAACATGGTGGCCGTGGGATATGGGGTGTGGTCCTTGACTTCTCTCCTGAAGGTCATGTCCAAATTGAGAGCACCCGGGGGGACCAGAGAGCAAGCATGGTCTACACCTGAGGGCATTGTTTACAACTACACCTGAGTCTAGTTTAAGGTGTAGCTTACTGTGGGGCCCTGAGGGGAGTCCAGGCTTCCCAACTGGGCCCTTCCATTGCTTGGCTGCTGGATGGGACTTCTTCAAAAGGTTAAGGCCGCCGTTCTAATGAATAATCAGAAGAACGTCTGTCTCCTCTTGGCACAAGGCCATGCCTTTGTGGTAAAATAATATTCAGATATGGGTCTTCTCTTTATGAGCTGGGCTGACTTTTCTCGATCCAGAGCCAACTGGCTTGAGTGGGATTTGGTCCACAGCCTGACTTTGGAAAGTTGTTCTTCATTCCTGATATTTATGGCCAATTCAAATTTCCATCCGTCGAGCCATTTTTCCACACACTTCATGCCAGCCTTGTATGCGGCAGAGCTCTCGGTGTCTTATGATCTTTCTAGGTTGTCAAATACAACAAGCCTTTTGTTCCGTGCTGTTTTAGTATTTGGTTAAAAAAAAAAGTTAAAATGTCTGCGGTTTAAAAGAGTAGCTATAACGTGACATTATCAGAGGGCATCATATTTATGGTAACATTGTGGATTCGATTATGTAGATCACATTCACCTCAAATCCCTATTTCTTAAGCGTAGGCAATGAATACAATGAATAGTTGACGTTTGAGAAATAAAATTTAAAATTTAATTTCTTCTATTGGGATTTTTTTTTTTTTTGCCATTTCTTCACAGTAGGTTTAGGTAAAGTGGCATTTCAAAAAGAAACCCATCATAATGTATTTCTTCAAAGCAGAATTCTTAGATTCCTAAACATCCTACTTAGTTAAAAAGAAAAAAAGCACATGAATCTTGAAAGAGGCGAGTCATGGTAACCGACACAGTGCTCTTCATTGTAAGAACTGTGCTTCGTTACAAACCAAAATGTCACTTAACAGGCAAATAGCGGGCTGTATTCCTAACCTTTCGTTTTCACTTCTTCCAGCTCTAACGCTTCCCTGGCCCCCTCCTCTGGCTCCCGTGGCCCCCTCTGTTCATCCGGTGCCATCACTTCCCATTTAGCAGGTCCTGCCGTGTCTTGCCCACTTCCTTCTCCGTGTACGTGCCTTCACGTACCTGTGTGTCGCCAAGGGGTAGGGACGCGTGGAAGCCTGGGCCTTTCCAGCCGAAGTTTTCACGTCCTTCTGACCGGGGTCGTTCAAACCTGATTTCTGGTCCGATGTGCTCTCTGTGGACTCCCCCGAATTGTTTCCCTTTTGACTAAGGCCCTGACTGGGATCAGTCACTAGGAGAGGTGTCGGCTTCATTCTCCTCTCGGTTTCTCAACTTCGGTGGAGCCCGGACTACCACCTCCATCCTCCCTGGGCCTGCCTCTGCCGTGTAGGGTTTCTTGCTCCTTTGGTGAGTCAGTTTAACCATAATAAGCAGTTTTTATTATATATATGCTAGATGCCTAATACTGAGCCAGACAATGTAATACACTCAAGAAATAAAAGTTTCTTTTCTCTAAGGCTTACAGTTTTACAATTCCACTTGTATAAGGGAACGGTGCTAACGTGTGAAATCCTTTATTACAAATACACTTAAAAGAGATGTGAGACAGTGAAAATCCATTATAGCGCCCCCCCCACCCCTCCATCTCTGGGGAAAAAAACACTTTAAAAGTCACAGGTCATTTCATCAAACAAATGGCTTTTTACATTTCTTCCTTTTCCTTAGCACGCAGCAGCATCGCTTGCCAACACTGCTTTCTTACGATTATCTGATTATCTTTTACTATACCCTCCCTGACATACTAATTTTTTCCAACTTCCTTGGCCACTCCTCTCAGCATTTTTTTTTCTTTCCCCTCAACTTCCAGATGTGGACATGTGGACACTCTCACCCCCTGCCCCTCCCTCTCTCTCCAAATGCTTCAGTACTGATTTGAGTTTTTACTCCAGTCTTCATGAGAGAACTCTCAAATCTTTCCATTCTCTATTGAGTTTGGCGTCACACTTAAAACATTTTTTTAGGGGCGCCTGGATGGCTCAGTCGGTTAAGCCTCTGCCTTCAGCTCAGGTCATGATCTCAGGGTCCTGGGATCGAGGCCCGCATCAGGCTCTCTGCTCAGTGGGGAGCCTGCTTCCCCCTCTCCCTCAGCCTGCATCTCTGCCTACTTGTGATCTCTCTCTCTCTCTCTGTCAAATAAATAAAATCTTTAAAAAAATTTTTTTCACATGAATACTAAAGAGCACAATCCTAGTTGGGGAAGGAGATTGAAGCAAAGGATTTCCTGTTATTTTATTAATCCCAATGGACTTCTACACGTATTGACTGTCCCATTACTTGTCAGGTAGTGTGATACGGAATACAAAAATAAATAGACCTTCAAATAGCTTACAGGCCGCTCAGTGTATGTGCGAATACCATTAAAATAACTACAACACAAGTTACAGGTTACAGTAAGATATGTACATACAAAGTTCTTGTCCTTAGCAGTTCTAGCAAAAAAGTGATGAAAACAAATTTTTTTATGAGAAAAAAAAAGGTTAAACGGAGAAGGTGATAATACTTATTTCAGAATCACCACTGTCTTTCGGTTACTTTGTTGCCATTTATTCTGGAAGAGAAATCGAACTCTGGATTCCTTTGTGTTTTCATTTCACATTGGCCATGTCATAGGGCAGACAGGAAATGACTGAAGGTGACATCTTAGAATTCACTCTGAGTTATTTAGAATAAATATAATATTAAAGACTTGATGTCTCACTGTAGATGGTCTCTTCAGGAAAATATATACCAGACTATATATTTATATATATAAATATATAAATAATAATTTATATAATTTACATAATTTATAAATCTCATATATATATATATATATGAGATTTTGACTGTCATCCAGTGGAAATCTATGCATGGAGGGAAAGAAAGCAAATCCTCCATGTCAGCTGTGAAATTTGGAGGAAACTGTGAGTGAGTAGGAGGTTGAAAGCATCCAGGGAGGGCGTCCCAGGCAAATCTGTCCTCTAGGTGGAGCTCTGATTCTGCCCTGCTCTTGTCCCTGCGCCACACCCGCCCCCCCCATCAACCCTTCCAAGTGACTTTAACTCTTGCTTTTCCCAGCAGGAAGAGCTCAGCTTTCCCCTGTCATAGTGACTCACCATTACCACGAGCTCCACCCACCCACACCACGCACCCTGAAAGGCCGGGACTCTCTCTCATTTGTCTCAGGAACCCTCGACTGTCTAGCACTGGACCATGGAAAATGACCATGGCAAATGAATGAAGAAATAAATGACTCTGAATACCATTCTGTCTGCCTGTCATGCTCCAAAGACCTTGATGCTCTGTCCTCTATAGGTAATCCCACTGAACATCACTATTTAATTTTCCTATTTGTCTGAGCACCCCCATTCTCAGCCTCGAACCTCTGTAAGAAGCCTGTCCATCTCTCATTTCTTCACCTCCATCATTTCAGAGTTCATCTAAGCCTACCAGGTCTCTGGCCTGTCTTCTAATCATACTCCCCTTTGTCCACCTCATGCCCCAAACTTGCATGGTTTCTGACTCATGGCTACCTCCATAATGGAGGGAGAAATCTGACTGACTTCCTCTTTAACAGACCATATAATTCAAAGCTACAAGACTGATCACTTAAAGCTTTATTTTCATCATAACTCGAATGTGGCTATAAAACATTTGCTTTTCAGAACTTTTTACATTTTTTAAATATTTTTATAACAATTCCACTTAGGCTGAACAGGATTTTTTTTTCCTCACAAGGATACAGTTAAGCTTAGAGAGGTTAAGGTGACCCCAGTACGTGCCATGAAAGTATTAAAACAAAGCGTTTGTGGTGCCTGGTTGGCTCAGTCGGTTAAGCATCTGCCTTCGGCTCAGGTCATGATCCCGGAGTCCTGGGACCAAGCCCTGTGACATGTTCGTTGCTCAGCGTCAAGCCTGCTTCTCCCTCTCTCTCTGCCTGCTGCTTGCCCACTTGTGGTCTCTGACAAATAAGTAAATCTTTAAAAAAAATAAAAAAACAATGGTTTTAAAATTCCTAGTTTGGGTATTTTCTTCTCTATAACATAATGCCATTTTATCCTTTGGCTAATTAATTTTTATGTCCCAGTTGCCTCTTATATCAAACCTAAACTCCAATGTATATATAGTAAGAGGCAGAGTAACCTGGGGTAGTGGTTCCCTGTCTTCAGTGTTTATTGGAATAACTAGGTCATGTCTTAGCTTCCGGATGCCGGGGGCCTATCCCTACAGATTCTGACTGGAGAGGTGGAATCAAGGAACCCGGACATGTGACAGGATGTAGGATGATGGATGTAGGTGATGCAGTAGACATATTAGCCCTAACATGCCCATATTTGAGCTTCGAGGTCAAGGAAATGAAGGTAGAAACCACAGCTCTACTTACTTCTAGCTCTGTGACCATCAGCAATTATGGTTTGTTTTCAATTACCTGATCTCTCATTTTACCAAGAGCACGAATACTGCCCTCATAGGACTGACATGACTATTAATCTAGAAAATGAACATGGAGGACTGAACCCAGAGTCTGATCGGTAGGGAGTGTTGCATGAGGAGGATGAAGGCGCTAATTACGGGGATGCAGTGACACTGTGCCCAGTGACGCTGCGCTCCCCCACCGCTTTTTTTTTTTTGGCCCCAGGGGTACAGGTCCGTGAATCATCAGGCTTACACCTTTCACAGCACTCACCATAGCACAAACCCTCCCCAATGTCCATAACCCAGCCACCCTATCCCTGCCCTCCCACCCCCCAGTAACCCTCAGTTTGTTTCCTGAGATTAAGAGTCTGTTATGGTTTGTTTCCTTCCCGATCTCGTCTTGTTTCATTTTTCCCTCCCTACCCCCCACAACCCCCCCGCCCTGCCCCTCAAATTCCTCATATCAGAAAGATCATATGATAATTGTCTTTCTCTGATTAACTTATTTCACTTAGCATAATACCGTCTAATTCCATCCACGTCATTGCAAATAGCAAGATTTCGTTTCTTTTGATGGCTGCATAGCATTCCTGTGTGTGTGTGTGTGTGTGTGTGTGTGTGTGTGTGTGTGTGCGCGCGCGCGCGCGCGCGCGCATCTTTTTTATCCTTTCATCTGTTGATGGACATCTAGGTTCTTTCCATAGTTTGGCTATTGTGGACATGTTGGGAATGCAAGCTGGTGTAGCCACTGTGGAAAACAGTATGGAGGTTCCTCAAAAAGTTGAAAATAGAGCTACCCTACGACCCAGCAATTGCACTACTGGGTATTTACCCTAAAGATGCAAAAGTAGTGATCTTCCGGGGCACGTGCACCCCACCACTATTTCTCAGCCCCAGTTGGGTTCTCAGACATGCAGTCAGAAACCTGGGTGAGACCTTTCTGCTGCTCCCCACTCTTTCCAATCATTCTCTGTAAAGACGGCTTCCAAATTCCCTTCCTCTGAAAGGAAACCTGCAACCTGTGGTCATGCTTAAGGCGTGGGGTCTCCAAATCAGGCTGCTGACCTTGGCCTTTCTTGTAGCATCTAGGAGAGCGTTGGGCATTCAGGGCCCCCCAGTGTGGTGCAGCCATCCTGCTGCCCACAGGGAAGCATCAGCGCTGAGGGAGGAGTTCAGGTGAAGCTGCAGAAACCCGATGGTTTCCCTGCACTTCTGCCTGGTATTTGGTAGGGATGGTGTGTGTGTCACTGACCCTCCTGCCGCCTCCAGGGATTTTGGCTGTCAGATGGCAGGGAGGCTGGTGATGGCATCCCTTGCTTTGCCTTCGGTGGTGAAGGTACATCATCACAATCCGATGTTTATACACTGTAAACTCTTACACTAAATGTGGCCGGTTCGTAATAAGATCCGTGGAGATCTCTTTCCCCGATTCTGCTGCTTGTCACTGTCATTTTCTGAGGATGCCTAGAGCTCGCCGAAGATGCCCGAAGGTCAGTTTGACCGGATGAAGTGAGTAGGAAGAGAGATGTGTGAAGGGTGTGAAGAAATGAAAATCTGAGTCAGAGTGGGGGGGAAAAAGCGAGAAGACAATCCTAAAAAAAGGCTAAACTAAAATGGTTTTGCATTCTTCTACTAAGTATTATATTGTAGTTCTTCCTAAGAGTTGTCAAGGAGATATACCAAATTGTTCAATCGGTTATGCTCGCTAAATTTAGGTCTTTGCAATTGAATAGGACACCGTGTTCACACTGTGGCGGCTGCTCCTCCAACTTTCATGGGTATTTCAATCCCCTGGAGATCTTGGGAAAATGCAGACTGTGGTTTAGCAGACACCCGGCAGGTTTCTCCCACGGCGATAGCCCGGCTGCTGGCCCGGGGACCTGACTTTGAGTAGCCAGCCACCAGGGTTGAGATCGACGAACTTGAGAGAATGGGGGAGGGCTCAGAACTCTGCAGTCATGACATTCATAGCTTAATACAAACATGGAGGGTCACGGGCAATAACCCTTCTTGCGGTGTGCAAAGACAGCTCATGCCCATACTTCATGTCCGAATATTTACAGTGTTTGGGTTTTTTATAAAAGAAATTTACAGTCACCGTCTGAATTCCCACTTGCCTCAACTGAAGACCCTTGGAGTACGAGGCCCCCTGCGAGGTGTGTGCCACTGTCTCCTTCCAGTGCCGTCCTTGGAGAGGGGGACATGATTCAGGCCTTCATTTGCCTGAAAAGCTAGTGAGACGTGTTTGGGAAACCTCATTCTTCATGTGAAAAGGATATGATATCATTTGTTTTCTTTGTGCTGGAATATTCTCTTCTTTAGGTTTTGAGCATGATTCTCTTTGCTCATCCCTTCCATACTGTAACGGAAGTGGAGCAGGTGTCCTCCATCTTGGTGACTTCCGGGAAGACACTGGGCCACTGGAGACTTTTGTCTCAGAACCAGGTTTCAGCAATAAGGAACATTTCCCGGTACCATCCTTGGGCGACAAAATCTTCACTCAAGCTAAAACAAACGGAGACAACACACAATTTTAGAACAGTGTTTTCCTACTGGCCTGCCTTGTTTGCTCATAATGCAGCCTTTTCTAAACCTTCCCACGGGAGTCTTGCCCCTAACCACCAAGGATCATCCCTGAGGTTTTGACAGATAGTGGTCTTCATGTTGGATCCTAAGAACGCCAGAGGGGTTCTAATGGGTATGTGCCAGCTGGTCCCACGGGGTGTCCATGTTAAGCCTGAAGTGGGGTCTTTGGCTTAAAAGAAATACCTGGCAGCTTTGGAGAATCTTAAGCAAGGGTCAGTGTTGTTCAAAAATATTTTCTACCGAAAGAGAAAAAAAGTCGCCTTCTCTGTGCAACGTATTTCCGTAGGTATGGTCCAAGGGGTAGAACCGAGGAAGGCTGCACTGCTCTAGGAAGGAAAGCAGGTAGTTGATTGGATTACTTTAACACGTTTTAGGTACTTAAATTTTGAAACGAGAGCCTTTCTTCCTATCCTCATTTTTAATATATGACATACATTTAACTATTAAATTCAGTGTCCTTGTCAACACTCAGAATCTCAGATACAGCACCATGCATGTCAGACTCGTGAAAAGGTGGCTTCTCTTTAATCGTATGAAAAATGAAGTTTTTTCATTATTTGTTATTAGAAAAAGAGAAATATATGTACCTGAAAAAAAGATCACTTTTTCCTCATTCTAGAAAAATATATGTTCGCAGTATAAGAGGCTCAAATTTTTAAAAACTATAAAGAAGAAAAACTCAAAGCCTTGCTCAAAATAGATACTGCTATTAACACTGATATACATCTACAGTTTTAGGGTCTACCGATGCAATTGTACAAAATAGTTGAATGAATAATTGCATGTCTTTTAAAAATCAACACTATAATTAACGCATGCTCTATTTTTAAATAGCTTTACACACATTCCTGTGCATTTGTTTTTACGAAATAGACCAATGAAGATGGAAATTCAATGTATTTAGCTTGACGTGGGGAAATCTGAATCATAAAAAAACCCTAGTCAATTACTATTACAGACTCTCCTAGTAAAGCTGGAAGTAGAAAAACGAAAACAAACATAACCCCTCGAAGCAAACAAACAAACAAAATCTCTGTCCCAGCAAAGGATGTACCCTTTAGATGAGAACACGTAATTCTGTTGAACTTCGTGTGTGCCAGTTAAAGGTCAAGCCGAGTAAACAGTATCTTCCATTCTGACCCTTGAGGACCCTTCCGGATACATATTGGGGGGGGGGAGTCTTCCCGGGGAAGCCACAGCTGCCGGCTCCCGCCCAGAGCCCATCTGACCCCTGCAGCAGCTCCCAGGAGGCTGGGGGCCCTCCGGGCTGCTCTGGGGCCGAGGGTTTGGACCCAGAGCCCCTGCAGGTGGGTAACCTGCAGGGGCAGCGAATCTTTTGAAGCCTGTGGCTCTTTGATGCATTGGCACTCGATGGGGAGTTGTTTATTTGCTCTGTTATTTGGAATGACTAATGTACAAATTGGCTTGAGTTTAAAGTGAGTCAGATCAAATTTGCGTTTGAGGACCACATTGCTGATTGGAGAGGACAGGCGATAGTTAAATGCTTTGATTGTCTATGCCGGTACCGGGAGCCCCACCAACTTGAGCCTGAAATGAATTTTAGCCCTTTTTAAATAGCTGTTTTAGTCTCACAGTTAGGGATCACAGAGTTTGGCCTCTGATATGTGATATCTGGGGGTTTGGAGATGGAACTTCAAGGCTGTCATAAATGAATTTGGTTTGGAGAAATAGATCAGAAGCAGTTCAGCAGTAGGTGGGTAGAGGTGGGTTTCTAACCAATTTCTCTCAAAATAGATGTGCGTTTCTGAAAGCAGCCTAACTCTGGGTTTCTAACGTTTCAACCAGTGACGCGCTCTTGCAAGAGCTTAAAAGACAGTGTTTAACTTCAAAGGCAGCAGAACCAACAGACAAAAGAAATGGAAGTGGACTTGGTTTGATTTCTTAGGGAAAACATCCCCAAGCCTGATAGTCAGAAGCCCTGTGCTTGAGGAGAGGAAGTCCAGGCCTCCCAGAAAATTCTGTTAGATAGAGTTGAGGTTTCTTCCACTGTGGAGGAACCGATGAGCCCACTGGGTGGTGGGGTTTGTGAGGAGACTTCTCTGGGCTGGATTGGTCTTGTTTTCCCAGTCTCCTGGGCTCTAGATGCTTCTTGGTACAATGAATCCATGGTTTGGCCCTTCCTGTTAAAAAGTCCAATTCTAGGTTGGAGAACAAATTTTTATCCCCTTGTCTTCTTCCTTCCTACAACTGACATCTCCCTTATCTGATTTCCAAGTCCACGCCAAGGTGTGGCCCGGTCTGTTATCATCCACTAGAACTTGACCAACAGTTGAAAACCAGTGCAAGAATCAGGGGAAAGTGTAACTACTTTTTAAACTGGATTTTAAATATATCTTTGGTGAAGAAGATCAGCCTAAGTATTAGAAGCTGTTTTTCTCAAAGGAGAATGGATTTCTTTGCTTATCTAGTGTGATAAGGGATTGCTTATCTCTGTTCTTGGTGCAACTTAAGCAAAATCACGCTCTGTCCCTTGAGAGTGTTAAATATTTGTATTTGTTATGACTCATGATGCTGCAGTGAGGTCGGGATAACCTTTGACCTGCAGAGAGGCCAGGAAGCTCTGAGTTGGAGGTAACAAGGGGGCAGTGAAGTTAATAAGGCTTTTATGGAGCAAGTAACATTCTCCCAGAGGGTGCAGATGGAGAAACTCCAGAACGGTGGCTTATCAGATGAGTTTGACTCTTACTGAAATGAGGATGAATAAATAGGAGGAGCACCAGATAAACCGAGGGACACTTGAGATACGTACTAGAAAGGATCAGGCATACAAATACTGATCGGTGTTTCTTGAAGCAAATCTGCAAATCTTAGGACTCATTCCTCAAGATAACATCTGATACGATTTCTGTTTCTAGATCTGCACATGAAGATGCTTCCGTTTTTTTAAAAGCTTTTATTTATTATTTATTATAGAGAGTGGGCATGTATACAGGCACACACGGGTGGGGAGGTGGGGACAGAGAGAGAGAGAATCCCAAGCAGACTCCCTGCTGGGTCCGGAGCCTCACCCGGGGCTCGATCTCACAAGATCATGGCCTGAGCTGAAATCAAGAGTCGGGTGCTTAACCGACTGAGCCACCCAGGTGCCTCTGAAGATGCTTCCATTGTTAAATCATTTTGGATTGTTGGTCCTTCGTATTTATGGAAATCATTTTATTAGGTCTGACTTTCATTGGTCATGTGTCTTGTCACTGAATCTCATCTTTCTAAACTCCATTGCTGGGTAATCATTTCTAGTTCTTTCTCTTTATCACTGCCCTTTATCTCGATCATAGCAGCTGGCATAGAGCCAGGTACTCAATTCACATTTGTTGCTGCACGGAATTAGGACAACGTTTTACCTCGTTTCTACCCCCCCCCCACCCCCTCACCCCGTATCCCCACTGCCCTCCCTCCACCGGCCCTGGCAAGACTGAATATTACTTGGCTGCCCTCGCCACAAATTGTGACCTGAGCAATTGTTTTCCTTGGCATCTCCAGCTTTTCTTTTCCACCCGATCCTTCGTACTCAAGGATATTTCCGTTATCAATGTTTAGACAGCCAGAGGCCTGCCTTCTGCTGTTACATGAAGATGTCTTGTATCCAGACTTCATGCTGGCCACTGGCATCCCTCGCTTCCCTTGATGTGCTCGGCGGACACATGGCAATGCATCAAGTTCAGGACCCGCCAGCACCTCTGAGGTGCTGTTTCTAGGAACTTCCAGGGCCCGACTTTGTCCTTTATCATCAGCGACTTCGAGAAGCTGCACACCTTGTTTACTTTTTTGTGTGATTTCCTCCCCTTTTTCCTTTCTCAGCACCGTCCACCAACTGGAATAATGCTATCTCAAGTCTGTCGGGTGCTTCCTGTGTGGGGGACACAGTGTGAGAACGTTCCATTCAGTTCCAGATTAAATGCCCCCAACAACCCTGGGGGAGAAAGACCATTTTCCTTCGTAGTTTAAAGATGAGGAAACCGAGTCTCAGGATGGTTAAGTAACTCGTCCAAGATCACAGGCTAGTGAGAGGTAGAATTAAGGTTGTGATCCAAATAGTTCTGACCACCAAGGTCTTAAGCCACCTGCTGTCCCCCGCACCCATCCCCCACCCCCGCACCCCATTCCATGACAAGGGTCCCGTGAGTATCTGAAGAGGTTTTGGTTCAATATTCCCTTCTTTTCCCCGGCTGGGGCCCAGAAATACGGTCTTGTACTGGGTCATTTATTTCTACCTCCCTCCGATCTGGAGACTACCCTCCCTTGGACAAAGCATTCTGTCATTAGGCTATTAGCATATTAGCGTGTATTGGTTCATTTTCCGTTGTCTCCTCAAGCATCCCTGGGCCTGGGCTGCCGGTTCAAGGGGCTGGTGCTGAGGAAGGGACGGGGGAGGCTCCCTCTGGGCCTGCGGCCTGCCATCACCTGACTGAATTGTTGGTCGGGTTGCTGTGTTGCAGCCCAGGGGGAGGCCACAATGCCGTGTTTGCTTGTGTATGAGAGGCTCTGGCTTTGATTAGCGGCTAGTTCCAGTGCAGCTGAACACACAATAGGGACCCAAGGATGGGGGCGGGGGGACCCTGCTACAGTTTCCCATTGGGAAGCATCCCCTGTCAAGCTTGGACATCGGACAGTGGGGCCCAGATGGACAGAGGCCGGGAAAGGTTAGGCGATGGCTTCTCCATGCCCCGCGGCCTGTTGTGTGGGATGAAGGGTCGAGCCCTGTGCCTCTAGAGGCCTTTCAAGATTAAGGTCTGAGACTGGTATTGATATGGTTTGATGTGGGGCAAAGCCTGGGGGCGGAAGAGCCTGAAGGAGCCCGCAATCCCAAGGGCTGGCGTGAAAACAGCGGGAAGGATGCACCTGTCTTAAAGGGCCAGTCACACAGTGTGAATAAAATTAAAAAAAAAAAAAAGCATTACCTTGGCTGTGTGGATGAGGTAAGAGGAACTGTGACTGCAGTTGTATCCACGAAACAGAGAAGTGTGAAGCTCTTATTTCATAACAGAGGCAGAGTTCGTCATTTCATAACAAACGAATACTAGAATTTTACTCTCATTAAATTCAATTTTCTATCCTAGCCGCTGGTAGCTGAATAAGAAGATATCTGCCTGAATGACAGACCCCCCCCCCATATATCTTTAGAGGAGTGTTCATTTCAGTGAGAATTTTTAGCCAGTAGAATATCTGTCTGAGACACTGTGCATGTTACAGAGGGACACCAGCCACTATTTTCGCCTGGAGGTCCCTTGTCTGGGTCCTAAGAGGGGCACAGCAGCAGAACTGTAGTTAGGAAACCACACAGTCGACCGTATGACGAATTGGTAAAAGAGTTCGATCGAGTTCCCTAGGGAAGAAGGCGCTCTGGTCTGCAGCGGAGCCGGGGGGCTGCCTGAGGACGTAGGCTCTGCGAAGAGAGTGCTCTTGAGTGTGGGGGGAGGGCGGGGGGGAGCATCCAGGTGAGGGGTGAAGAAAGGGGACAGCCAAGGAGTTGACAGAGTCAAGATACGGGGGACCGATGCGGCCGGGCCTGGTGTGTGCACGCAGTAGGTGGCCAGAGGACCAAAGTTAGGAGCAGAAAACAGCATCGGGCAGCAGGAGCCCTGAATGTAAGCTAATGTGCTTGAATTGCACAGTGTTAGACAGAAAGGAATCACTGAAGGTCTCCACCGGTAAGGAAGGGGGGAAAATGTAGTAGAATATAAAGAAGATGATTTTTAGAAAAGTAATAGATTAGAGGTGGAGAGAATCCGCTAGGTTTTGAAAAGTAATCCTCTGCGTACCAGCCCTCCCCCTCAAGGCCTTGATCTTTTCACATTCTAGAAATCCTGTTCGTGCTTCAGCGCTTTGCTTAAATACCATCTCCTTCATGAAAATTGTCTTCAGTGTCCCAGTTGAAATGCATACTTCTTACTCCGCTCCCCGACTTACTCTGATTTCTAGTTTTCATTCATTGGTTCAAAAATATGCAACGAACGCTGTGTGCTGAGCTCTGTGTTGAATGGCAGGAATGCAGAGATGAATACGACCCCGTCTGTGGCTCCACATCCCACCGTCTGCCTGGGGAGCAAGCACATACCTCAGTGGAGTGCCCCGTCAGTGATCTAGAGGTGCACTTCCCAAAGTCCGTGCGAGAGACGCCAAAGTCCTCTGGGGGTGGATTCAGAGTAGGCTTCTAGATCGTGTCTCCTGACTTGTGTTTCAGGCTCGAAGACGACAAGGGAGAAGAGGGCGTTCTAGGTAGAGACAGTAGTGTGACTCCTGATTTTATTCTTGTCTTGAACAGTTCCTTTAAATGACTCTCTCTTCCTTACTTATCTGTGGAGCTCTTTGCCCAACGCTTGGGCACAGTACTGCATGAATCAATTTCTGATGCCTTGGTGTAACGAGGCCCTTGGTGGGGATCCTTTCTGGAGACACTGTGAAGGAAAAGAAAAGCCATCTGAAGGCTAGACGTCAGGTTGGAAGGTGGGTATTTGAAGGATGGTCGGAAAGTGGGATGTTGAAGCTGACCGGTTCCGGAGAATTCTGGTGCCGTGGATAGACAGAAGACATCTAGAGCGAGGGCTGGTTTGGGACAAGAGGTGGATGTTCAGGGTCTGAAGAAATTGTGGCAAGACGGGATTACCCTCAGACCCGAGCATGAGCAGGACCCACGCGTCCCACGTGTCTCCGAATTTTGTGGGCATCCTCAGGGTCTGGGGTGGCCCTTTGATGAGCACGAGCCCCAGGCATGTCACACGGGGTCAGTAGTAACCAGGCTCCTTCCTATACCTTCTGCCCTAGGAGGTCTTGCAACACACTCTAGCTGCAGTGAGCTAAGACCACATGATCAATTTTATTTTCTGGGAAATATTTTTTATTCCTTTGCTCCTTGCTTTAAATCTTCCTTGGATGATCTCGGCTTTCGAGAAAGCTCTGCAATCAGGCCTAGGCATTTCATATGAAATGGTTTGAAGCCACGTCTTCTAAAAGAGATCGGTTGTTCTCCCAGAGCCTTCTGTAATTCAAATAACCACATTTGAGACGAGCACCAGTCCCTCACAGTGAGATGCCTGCTCTTTCCCTGAAACCGCTCGTTTTCCTTTCATCAGATGAGTGATCTCCTGCCAGGCATGGGTAGAGTCACCACTTGGGCAGCCAGGGGAAGAAAGTAGTCACTCATGATACGCAACAGCAGAGTAACAGGGAAGCCAGACTGTTCCGGCTCCACAAATTTCGATGAAAATATGTGGAGAAAAACAAGAGCCAGTCCCTCAAAGGGAGAAAGGTTCTTGTGTTCTTTGTTGAAAGAGCTCCTGTGAGGGGAGGATGTTTTGTACCAAGATGGCATCTTTACTGTCCTCAGTCAGCACCACTTCCTCCACACATCCTGCCGGGGTAGGAACACTCTCCTTTCCTTTTGGGCATTTTCTTCGTCCAACCGCAGGGATCTTCTTGGCAGTGAGGGCAGAGTGGAGGTAAATGGATCATTCTCATTTTTCTGCTTTAAAAATTATTTTTGGGGGCGCCTGGGTGGCTCAGTGGGTTAAAGCCTCTGCTTTCGGCTCAGGTCATGATCTCAGCGTCCTGGGATCGAGGCCCGCATCGGGCTCTCTGCTCAGCAGGGAGCCTGCTTCCTCCTCTCCCTGCCTCTCTGCCTGTCTCTCTGCCTACTTGTAATTTCTCTCTCTCTGTGTCAAATAAATAAATAAAATCTTTAAAAAAAAAAAAAAAAAAAAATTATTTTTGTAGCTTTGCTAAAAGAAAAGAAAGCCCAGAACGTCACAGTTGTCTGGTTTCCAAGCCAACTTGAGTCTGGAGAGGCAGGAAATGTCCTGGGGACAGAGATTAGACAAGATATTTTCCAAGAAAGCCATTTAGCCCTGCATATATTTTGCTTAACATTGTTCCAGATTAGAGGTTAATCTGCTGATTCTGAGCCAGGTAACCTGGGGCTTCTGAGGGTAAAATTTTGTGATTTCATGGAGATTTTGCCTCCTCTGGTTCCTTTGACCGATCAGTAAGCTTTTGCCAGGATGAGCCAATTATAATACAGTAAAGAATCTTTTATCTGTAGATAACCCAGTTGATTAAAAAAAATCCTACTCTTTAGGCTTCTCTGTAATGAAGCTAGTGACTAATGTCTAGATAATATTTTACCTTTTGCCATTTGCTTTCACAGGTCCTACCTTATTTTGTCCTCAGACCAGTTGTATGAGATCATATTTGATATTTTTATCCCTTGGGGCGCCTGGGTGGCTCAGTGGTTCTTGATTTTGGCTTAGGTCATGATCTCAGGGTTGTGAGATCGATCCCCAAGTCAGGCTCCACACTCATCATGGAGTCTGCTTGAGAGTCTGTCTCTCCCTCTAAAATACAAATAAATAAATATAAAATATTTTAGAAAATACTTTTACCCCATACACAGATTAAGAAAAGGAGGCTCTAGGAAAGGGAAGACTTTTCCAAAGTTTCTTCAGGAAGGAAGGATTGATGTTACCTCATCCATCTCATAGGAGAACTGGGGGAGTTTTCATAGTCTGTGGAAGTATTTTGTGAAGAAAAAAAAAAAAAGAAATTTCAAAGACATTTGGTATCCTGTTCTTGCCTGTGTGTAAATTCTTCAGTTTAAAACACTGGCATACCCAGTGTTTCTCGAGGAACAGTTCCCCTGCATTCGAATCCCATGGGTCGCAAATCTAAAAGTGCCTTGTCCTCCTGTGAAGTCAGAACCTTTAGGTGAGGGCTTAGGAATTGCCATTTTTGGCCAGGCCATTTCATACTCGGTGAAGTTTGAGAAAGTGCACGCGCATGTCTGTGTGTGTGATATTTTCACCATATGTCTACTGAGGATACGGTCTATTGCTGGCTGTCTTCCAGAAATTATTGGAAATAGATTCTAGACCAGACTCTAAGACTGGCTAACTTCGTATTTTAAGTAAATCATTTGAATTTTGCAGCCTTTCATGTCCTTAATTGTGAAATAAGGGGGCTTCACTGAAGGATCGCTGAGAGACCCTTGCGCGCTTGGATTAGTGTCTATCTCTTGCCAGACTTTGGTTCCTGATACTTTTCTCTCTCCCCATGGAATAGGCTGAGTGCATTTAAGTCTGTGGTTCATAAATTGGGCTTCCTTATCTGCAGCATCCGGTTCACCTAGGAATTTGCTAAAAAGGCTCCTTCTCAGGTACCACCTCAAACCCACAAACTCAGAAACTCTGAGGGTAGGGTCTGCATGCTGTAGTTTAATACGCCCTCCAGGTGATTCTAACACATGATCAAGTTTAAGAACCACCGGTGTAAGCGTTTTTGATCCTGGCCAGTAAATGCAAATCTCTTGCTCTGTAATTACATTTTGTTTTCCGAGAGCTGTGACTCCATGCTGCTGCCTGTTTCTCAGGGAAAGACATTAAGAAAAGTATAATCTCTCTGTTTATAATGCAAGACTTCTGAGGGTAAAAACCCAAATTGCCATGTTTCTAAAGTAGCTTCTCCCATCCACAGAGGAACTTGGAGGTTATAGGAAAGCTTGTCAGAGCAAAGACATTTTCAATTCTGGGCACTTTTTACTTTACATGGTTCCAGTATGCATGAATTTTGGTTACTGCAGGTGAGTTAATTAACCTTAGTCTCCCAATAACATGGTTTAGATTTTAGTATATCAGCCATAAGTCATTGTACACAGTACAGAGTTCACTCCAGCTGGTCAGTCCACAAATCACTGTGTAAGTGACAGATGTGCCTTCTGATTGGTGACCGATCACATCACTTCTTGGATTGTCCGGATTGGTCACCTCGTGACTGTCATTCATGCTCTGCAAGGAGAGCGAAGGTGGCAGTCTTCTTGCCTCCTTCCTTGTCTCCCAGAATAAACCCACATGACATTTTCCAAAAATGGATAATTAAAAGAAGAAATTGGGGGCGCCTGGGTGGCTCAGTGGGTTAAAGCCTCTGCTTTCGGCTCAGGTCATGATCTCAGGGTCCTGGGATCGAGGCCCGCATCGGGCTCCCTGCTCGGCGGGGAGCCTGCTTCCCCCTCTCTCTCTCTGCCTGCCTCTCTGCCTCCTTGTGATCTCTCTCCCTCTGTGAAATAAATAAATAAAATCTTTAAAAAAAAATGCCTAATGGACACAAAACCAAAGNGGCCAATGACTTTGAAAGTGTGGGCAAGACATGAGACATGGTTTACCGCTGGATGTGAAATTGAAATGACACCCAAATGGAGATAGGAAAGGGCGGGAGGCAGGAACTCGAACAAGCAGCCATTTTTGAGAGTGTGCTCACAGGCAGCCAAGGACACGTGGTGAGCTCAAACTTGACATACACAAGGAAGGCAGAGAAGACAAAGAGGATGAAAGTGTGCCAGAGTGATTGACGCTGGCCAAGAACTCCCTCGAATGGAATTCTCAAGTGTACGCTAAGACTTGAAAACCTGAAGAACGAAAGAATAAAATAATCTCAGCCTAGAAAGGCGTAGGTATTTGCCGAGGCGCAGGAAAGATGTTTGCTCTGCATTGTGATTTTACACAATGAAAAGGAGAGAAAGCTCTTCAGAGGATTCCTGATAACTGTTTTACAAAAACAATGACGAAACCCTTTTAATCTCAGTATTTCTAACATCGTAAATGACAGTATGCTATTAGTTTTGCTGCATTTTTCATTTCGCTGTGCATTTATAACTGACAGAATTTTTAATGATTTGGTGAAAATTTTCCAAGTTGAAGGAACAGTCATAATTTTTCCTAATGATTATTAAGGTTGCTTTCCCCAGTTTGTCTGTTTGCCCATTTTTATGTAAGCGCTACTGGGAAAGGCCAAGACCACCTGTGTGTGTCTGTGTGTATCACTTCTGAGCGATAACTATGAGATGATGCATTTTGTATTTTAATCATTTTTAAAATTTTTTTTGAAGATTTTATTTGACAGATCACAAGTAGGCAGAGAGGCAGGCAGAGAGAGAGGAGGAAGCAGGCTCCCTGCTGAGCAGAGAGCCTGATGCGGGGCTTGATCCCAGGACCCTGAGATCGTGACCTGAGCTGAAGGCAGAGGCTTTAACCCACTGAGCCACCCAGGCGCCCTGGATTTTTTATTTTTAAAATAGAACAGAGGTCATCATCTGAAAACATCCATCCATGTATTTGCTTTTCAAATATTTATAGGATGTTCCCATACTCTTCCTCGAATCCTTGCAGAACAGGGGTGAGAAGCTAAGAGGTGCCTGCTTTCCCTGAGCTATCATGCTGGGTAAATAAAGAACCAGATAAGCAGATGCAATTTCAGTTAGTGTTGGGTTAGGAAAAAAATCAAAGAGGGGAATGGGACGCATTATGAGGGTGCCTGGGCCGGGGAAGGAAGGTGTAAAGAGAGACCTATTTAGTTTCTACCACAGGCTGTCCCTGGGTAGGGATAAAACCACTGTTACATTTTATCTCCTTCAGTTTCAGTGACTAAGTCCAAACTTCTTATTCTGCAGTATCTTCATGAAAATCAAGTAGTTATTAATAGTAAACATACTGTTTTACTTAGCCTAGTCATGTGTGGCCTCTTTAAGTAAAACAAAAAACCAAATCATAAATCTGTAAAAAGGACCTTAACTCAAAACTACGAAAATTTTTTCTTGCATAACTTAAGCATTAAACAATATTTTATTTTTGCTGATTACCTATATTGAAATCTGGGAATCCTGTGTTTGAATTCCAAAGGCTGTGGCCATACTTCCACTGAGAAACAGATATTAAGTCGTGTTTGGGCAAGAAGAGGAAACCATATTCTGCTGTTCCTAAAAAAAAAAAAAAAAAGAACCTCTGACGCTTTAGTTAGTATCTAGCAAAGATAATATTATAGCCATTACAAATTCATGTACTTAATATCTTTTATCACCTGTTATCTAGGAACTTGGCATCAATGATAAAACATTGATGACAAGAGAAACCTTGCTACTGTTACCATATGAATTATACAGAGAGAATATATAGAGAACCTATATACAGATAAAATATATTGAATATATACTATATATATATATATATATATTTTTTTTTTTTACCAGTTAAAGAAAGAGAAATCTATATAAAAATATTTGGTTAAAAACTATTTTGAAGCCAAACAGAAACTCAAACCATACTTGGATTAAAGGATCTTCTTTTGACAAAACAAACATGTCTTTGATTCTCAGCCAAGCTGGGAACAGGTAGAAAGCCTGCCCTGAAGCCAGTTGGTTAAGCGCTATGAATCGTGGAGTTGGATGAGGGGGTTGGGGAGCATCTCTGCTGCCGGAGCCGTACACGTATCCCATAATTCAGCACCACCTGGAGCTTGGAAACTAGGATGGCAAGAGCAAGGAAGGCCTCCCAGCTGTTGGATTGTTTCTTTAACTGCCTATTAGCTTGGCTGCTCTGAATACCTGTGGACTCAAAGGGCCTTGCTGCACACTCATTACAGAGCCACAGCACATACCGTGTACCTCAAAGCTTACTTTGAGCCTGTGAAAAATGAAGCCCGAAGTTAAAACACAGAGGGTTCTCCCAATCCCAGCTGGCTCCGTAAGATGAATAGCAACATCATGACCTCCAACGAGGAGTAACAAGGTCTCCTATGGAAAGGCTGGAGCCAGGGCTGAAGGACCAGAGAAGCCAGGCCGTTGGTTTGTGCAAGGCTGCTGTGCTTAGGAATAAATTTCAATTGAAAAGCTCATGTTGGAAAATCAAGAGAGAGTGTAGAGTGCAAATCTGAAAAAAAAAACAACCCACGGTGCTATGAAAGTTTGCTTCTTTTTTGCTATTCAGTATCCGGCATCATATTTTGTTCTATTGGACTCCCCATTTATGTGTTAACTCTTTATCCTATTTAAACATCTTCCAGAGATTCCCCCCACTTCTTTCTCTACTCCAGCTTTAAGGCTGAGAAGAAGTGAACGTGGGCGTCATCTTGATAATAAGTACATATTTATTAGTGCAGAGACAGGTATTAAACTCAGAGAAAAACAGCAGTGTGAAATTTCCTAGAAGTGTGAAATGATCCAGTTGAGAATTGAGTACAGTGGATAGGATAGTTAGGAAATGCAGACCACATTTTAAATTTGATGCTAAAATGTTCAAGCAGGATTTTATGCGCCAATGCGTGGCTCTTAATTTTCTGTCAGGCAAGTGAATGAGTGTGAGGCAGGGTGTCGGGGTGCATGGGTGAATGTCAGTGAACGATGAGTGAAAAAAGAAAATACAGGACTATTTTGTTCCTCCGTGGCATGAAATAATGATAATAAATTGAAGATGCTCAAAAGTCGTCATTGAAATATGAATACACATGTTTGTGTCTTGCAAGCGTGCAAGCATACATACAGTATGCAAGGGAATTTCAGAGCTAGAAAGAGCGAGGAATTCATTTTTTGCCCCTTAGAGTGTTGTGGGCACAAGGACATGTGGATTCTCAGCGGGTGGGCTGTGTATTCAGGGGACCTATCAAGGGAGCGAGGCGAATTGGGTACAGACTGGAGAAATGGTCCAGACCATCTTAACAGTCCTTCTGACCTTTTGGTGTCACCGAAGTCCTACCCTTCGTATAGAAAGATACAATGTCACTGCGTCCGAGCAAACCTGGAGAGGCTGAAGAACAGGCCCCAGGCCCTTCCCGCTTCCAGGTAGCACAGGCCTTGTGCCCAGCCACTGGGGCCTGCAGTCTTGGCCGCTTGTCCCCCTCCTCATCCGTGCAGGTGTGAATACCCTTTATGGATGCCAAGAGGACAGCGTGTGATCTCAGTCAGGTAATGATAAAATAGCAAACAGAACCCTCCAGGGGAGAAATCCTGAGTTTTCCATTTTAGTGACCACGGTGGAAGCTAAAGAGCTTAAAAAAAAAAAAAAAAAAAAAAAAAAAGAATCTGTGAGCTGTTGGAGGAGGGTCACTGGCGTCTTGGTGAAATGATGAAGAGATATTTGCTTTCTGTCCCATGGAGGGCCTTGCTTCAATGTCAGGTTTTAGGAAGGTCGTCGAAAGAGAGCTCCCGGGTTGTGGGTATTCAAGTCACGCCCTCTTCGGAGGCTTCAGCTTGCAAAGAAATGGAAAGGAGGAAATGCTCATCTTTGTAGTATCTGAGACTTTTTTGGGCCGGGAACTCTGAGAAATCCTTTATGCATAGGACTTCAGGGAATCCTCACCGTAATTACATAAGGTGGGAACCAGTCGATCCCGCTTTACAGATGAGAAAGTTGAGGCTGAGAGCTGGTGAGTGAAATGCACACGGTCTTTGGGTTAGTAGGTGAGGTCTGATGGCAGGTGCGTGCGTGGCCCTGGGACACAGGCTGTCAGCAGGCACGGGATCGCCACAGCGTCCCTGGCTTAGTCATCAGTGGGGGGCCTGGTCCAGAGATACGCGGATCAGAAAGAGCGCCTTTGCGTGATGTAAAGAGAGACACGTGACACTAGTCACTACTGTGCCAGAAAACAAACCCACTTGGGTGGTAGGTGGAGGCAAGGTTGTTCTGAGCGTTGAACGCCCTACTTCTGCCTTCATGTCCCTTCCTCGAGGTGGTATTCTCCCATTTTATTCATAAGGAAAATGAGCGTTCAGCAAGGCCAGGTCGATTTCTCAGCCACCGGCCGGTATTTGGCGAAGGTTAGATTTGAATGCAGGTCCTCTGACACCACAATCCCCCCCCCCCCCCCCCCCCCCCCCCCCCCCCGGNACCTGACAGGTGGAGGAGGGGGGCACGCCCTCCAGAAATGCCCGCGGCCGTTGGTTCACTCACTTATTCCTTCAGGGCACACACATCTGTGTGTCCGATCTCTGGAAGGAATGCAAAGTTAAATGCGGCATAGAGCCTATCATTTGTTGTCTTAAAATTGTCTGATGAGCTCGAAGTATATAAAAGTTAATATTTACTGTGGCATCATGTGTGATAACATGTTATCTAGAAGAATCTGTAGAATTTTCCCTGACTTTCCTGTTGTTGGAAGTGTCTGGAGTTGCTGAAACTGGGAACGACGAGGTGCTATAACATTCTTGGCGCGTTGCAGATGTTCATCTCCAGTGGGCTCTCTGCCACTACATTACTTCTTGTGAACAAAGAGTCAAGTCCCGGTCACCCTGAACATCTTCTTTAAACCCTCCAGCCCCCCTACCCATCTATTTCTTGGGCTCCAAGGCTACCTTGGAGCTGTCAACCTTATTTGCATGCACTAGGTCACTCACCTTCTCAGTTGATGATTCTTCCTGCAAAGACCGTAAACTATATGCCTATTTACAAATTTTTCCTATAGCCCAGTCTCCCGCAGGGCATCATTACGTACGTACCGAGTGCTCTAGAAACCGTTCTTTCACTGTAGTTAGGTGTCCTCTCCGGAAGGCTCCGTAAAATCCAGAGACGCAAAGAGAGGAGACACATGGTTATCCATCCCTGCGCTTGCTGATGGGGGACGGGGACCTTGTGAGGTTTCTAGGTTGGTAAATTCTGGGGTCCACAGGATTTCCCAGAGTTGGGACCTCCGTGTGCATGTGGTCAGGAGTCTGGGGGTGGCCAAGTTGGGGGCCTCTGGGATTCCTCTGATGCCCTTTCCGCACATCCTCACACCCGCTGCTCAGGAAGGAAGGTTGAAGAAGAAACTCTGAATCCCGGGCACCTGGGTGACTCAGTGGGTTAAAGCCTCAGCTTTCGGCTCAGGTCATGATCTCAGGGTCCTGGCATCGAGGCTCGCATCGGGCTCTCTGCTCAGCAGGGAGCCTGCTTCCTCCTCTCTCTCTGCCTGCCTCTCTGTCTACTTGTGACCTCTCTCTGTGTCAAATAAACAAAATCTTTAAAAAAAAGAAAGAAAAAAAACCCCTCTGATTCCAGAGGTGCTTGGACATTTATAAGTCTTGGTTTTTAAGTTTTACCTTCAATAAACCCCTGGGAAGAAACCTAAAAATCACCATCTGATCCCTGATCGGAGGATACGAAAGAAAGGAAGGACGGAAGGTCTTCGGGTCGGGGGGGCAGGGCCGGGAAGGAGAGGCCGGGAGCCCCGGGGCCCCTTCCACACCCCGCCAGCGCGTCCTCAGTGATGGAGGCGCTCCCTCAGCATCCAGAAAGCTCCATGTGACTGCTGGGGTTTCTGACGAAGGATGCCGTGCCCGTGGGCAGGGAGAGGGACCACCAGACTGAGGAAGCCCCCGTCCAGCAGGGAGGCGGGCTCGGTGACAGACAAAGCGGGGGATTGTGAGCCGGTCCACGCGGGGGCCTGGGAACCGGCAGCACAGAGGGGCGCCTGTGACCCATTTGGCACCAGCAGCGCTGGCCGCGCGGTTTCCAGTTTCCTCGGCGATCAAACACCTGGGTCACCTCCTGGGTGCAGCCTGTTCTTAGAGATGGATGATGTTTACCGAATCCGGCAGCTGGCTCATTTATAGGAAAGGTGATGCTTTGGGAACCCACTGTGCAACCCCACGAGCCCCAGGAGGCCTTTGGTCTCCTGCTTTTTGTTCTCGCTGAATGGCCGGCCAGTTTCTACAGCAAACAAAGTGCTTTGCCCTCTCCTTGGGGCTCTCTCTCGGTCCCCTGGTCTCTGCCAGCGGTCATTTTTGAAATTAGCCCCCTCCTGTTTGAAAGACGGGAGCTCCCCCCTCCCCCTGCCGTTATGAATGCGAGGTGGCCCCGGCCCGTCTCTGTAACGTTTTCTTCCCTCGCGTCCCCTGACTCGTGCAGTCCTGGAAAATGCCTCCCTCTGAGTTTCTCAGGAGCAGGACTTTGTTTGTGCCCCCAGGGGATTTTCTTGTGTGAATTGTGTTCCCTCGCTCTGGAGCAGGACTTCAAGGTCCGCATTCCAGGAATAGAAAGCCCAGGGTAAGCACCTTGCCCCGGGGGTGCACAGCAAGCCTGCGCAGAGGCTGAGTGGTGGCCCCAGGCCTTTGGAGTTCAGGGCCTTGAGAATGTTCTACCAGGCCTCTGGGTGGCGCGCACGCTGCTGGTCTGGGGACCTCAGTTTAGGACTACTTCCTTTAGGGGCGCCCGGGTGACTCAGTCATTAAACGTCTACCTTTGTCTCAGGTTGTGATGCGAGTGTCCTGGGATCAAGCCCCGCATGGGGCTTCCTGTTTGGCTGGAAGCCTGCTTCTCCTCTCCCACTCCCCCTGCTTGTTCTCTCTCTGTGGAATAAATAAAATCTTAAAAAAAAAAAATACTTCCATTAGATGTGAAGGGAAAATCTCCACATCAGTTACCTGTCGAGCAAGAAGGGTATTCAGAGATATGTCCTTCAGAAACTGATTGTGTGCTGTAGAGCTCTAGGGGTCTGAAGAGGGGCCTCGGGTGAATTCGGGAAGCAAGGGGGAGGGTCCCCTGTTTTGGGACAAGATCTAATCAGAGCAGCTTGTTTTCATGCATTTTAGATGTTGGAGTTTTAGATGGGATTTTACTACTTACAACCAAAGTGGAACTAGCACGGAGTCCAGTGTTTTCTTTACAGTATGCAAATGCAGAAGCAGAGGCCCGGACTGACTGGAGATCACAGAACTGCAGAATGGGCCTGCATCGCTCTTTCTCCGCTCCGTCCGGGGATGCTGGGGCTGGGACACCGCACACCACGCTTCTGTTTGGCTGTGGGTGAGGGGCGCTGAGGGAAAGCTCCAAGGAACTCGGAGGTTCCAGAGCCTGGGCTTTTTGTCAGAGCCCCGGTAGATCTCCCCTTCCCAAATTTCGGGAAATCGACTTCCCAGATAATGTCCTGACTGGCATGTGAGGGAATCGGTCAAGTTGTGGCTTCAACATGGTTAGTCATTCCGTAACACACGCTTGGAGGGACTGAGCTTGATTTCCAGGGAGATCAGCTCAGAGTTTACAAGAGATTAGAGAGTCCTTTAGGGCTGGAGATAGGTTCTCTTCTGTGATTTGTGATGAGAATTTAGAGTTGAGCTTATCACTTCTTTCTGTCATCTCTCCAGAGAACTCAGAAGAACCCAGCTCACATCACAGTGCTCATACCATGACATAATGGTCAAGGACAGCAGCCTTCTGGGCTCTCAAAACACTTTCTTCAGTGGGCACTTGATCACAGCCTTCCACAGGTGTTCATTTGATTAACAGTGATGCTGTCCTATCACATAATTTCTAGCATGCTAGTTTTCCTTGGCAGGGAGCCCATCACTGTGTTCGAACCCGAGGACACAAGCCACCCAATCCTAAAGGCCATCTGCGAGGGTCTGATTCCTGATCTCCTGCCTGCTATCAATTTCTGTATCAATTAGGACCAGCCAAGAGCAAAATCATATCAATCATTTTAACAGGATGAATATAAATATTCGCCAACTCTGTATAAAGTTAGTAACTGCGTAACTGAAAATAAAACACTAAGGAAGCCTGGAGCATCACAGAGCAGCATAAGGAAGGTTGGGTTTGGACCTAAGAGATAAAAGTAGGCGTAGCGTAATCGTACATTTGTGTACATAATTACCCTGGACTTCTAAGCCTATTTGATCTCCTGAGTTAGAGTCTGTATTCTTACAACGCCGTTCACTTCTAAAATGCCACTTTTGCCTTGTGCTATAAATATCTTTATACACGTCTGTCTTTCTAACAGTGGGTACCTCAATGGTGACATGGAACAGAGGAGGTCAAGAAATGCAGAGAATTATGGGCCAGGATACCTCTGAACTTGCTTTAGTTAACGGAGTACTCAGTTTAGACGTTATTCTTGGGAGCACGTCTTAGGGGTGAACATTTTAGGGAATTACATAGCCTTCTGAAAATTTTGGCTATGTTGTATGGCTGAAAGTTAGCCTTCAGTGACTCCAACAGTAGATATTCTCCTGCCTTCATACTGTGATTTCCCACCTTCTGCTCAAAACCCCACAGCTGATGAAAGAGGCAGAGGAACAACCCTGCCTGGAGCCCAGGCCAGTAAGACGGGGCATGAGGAACAGCCAGTGCTGAGGAGAGGGGCTGCTCCCAGAGGGTGTAGGTTTTTTGAGGAACCTCCATGTTGTTTTCCAGAGTGGCTGCACTAATTTGCATTCCCACCAACAGGGCACCAGGGCTCCCTTTTCTCCTCAGCATTGCCAACACCTGTTGTTTCTTGTGTTGATTTTAGCCATTCTGACAGGTGTAAGGGGATCGCTCATTGTGGTTCTGATTTGCATTTCCCTGAGGACCGGGATGTGGCGCCTCTCTTCGCATGCCTGTTGGCCATCTGCATGTCGTCTTTGGAAAACTGTCTACTCAAGCTCTCTGCTCGTTTTTCGATCAGGTTGGGTTTTTTTCCCCCCTTTTGATAATAAGTTGTGTAACTTCTTTATATTTTGGGGATATTAACCCTTTATTGGATATATCATTTACAAATATCTTCTTCCATTCAGTAGGTTACCTTTTGGTTTTATTGACCGTTTCCTTTGCTGTGCAAGAGTTTTTGAATTTGATGTAATCCCCATTTGTTTATTTTAACATTTTTTTTTTTTGCCTTTGCCTGAGAAAACTGATTCAAAAAATTATTGCTAGGACCAATGTCAAATTCTTCTGGGAGTTTTACAGTTTCAGGCCTTTTATGCATTTGTTTTGTGGTAAGTTATTTTAAACCAGAGTATGAATCTATTTAAAGTTTAATGTTTAAAACTTTTATAAAACTTTTATAAAAAGAAATAGAATTTTCTAGCCCTTTCCTAACCCTACTTTTTTTTTTCCCCTCATGGACCAGATGTTGAAAATCTCTCTCATGTTAATAGCATCTATTTTTTCATTAAATATGAAAGAGGGGTGGTGGAGCGGTCTTTTAAAAAGCAAATTAAATTGCTACAACCTTTCAAAAGGTAGGCATTGAAAGTGAGTTGGAAAGCTGGGATAAAGAGTGGGCAGGGATTATAGCTAAGAAGAAGGCAAAGGAAACCAAGTTCCCTGTCTCATTTACCCTGCTCTCTGGCATCGGTAACAAAGCAAGGAAAGTACCTTCAAGTAAAACTCCCCAAAAAAGTACAGGCTGCAGAGACTCCCCAAAGAGAAAGGGATGGATTCATTTGGCTGCCTCATGGCTGTACCTCCTCATTTATATTCATTTTCACTGGAGAATGATTGCAACGGTATAATTTAAAAATTGGCTTTGAAAACTATCGGCACCAAGAATAGATAATTATTAATAAACTGCCCTTCAGATTGGAAAATGTCGCACTTCTCCCCTATTGGCGCTGTCTGGTAGGTTTTAAAGATTTCTTAGAGCTTCAGAATTGCTACCTGTATCTGAAACCAGGTCTATCTACGTTTGTGTGACATGGTCAATCAGTGATACAAACTGGTTTCCTCAGGCATTCCAACCATCCGTTTCCCCGAGAAACTGTATCCAACTCTCATTCCGCACTTTGCTTTAGGATGTATTTTGTGTCCCATCATCTTACTTTCTCTTTCAGTCTCAGCTTCCTATGGCCATTTGAACTGATAGAATAAATCAACCTCTCGGGGAGAGGTAACTTAATTTCCAGCCAAGCCTGTTAGATGGCAGAGTACCAGTCTCAGACAATTCAGGGTAATCCAGTAAATGTAGAGGTAGTTAATTGATTCACACCTTCTTGCTCTTCCCTAATCTTTATAACTCCCAGAATAGTGTCTGTGTCCTAGGATACTTCTAGAAGGCCAATGTGCTGGAGAGAACTGCAGAGATGAAATTGGGTTGGGAGTATCTTATCCTTGGCCGTTCGTTTGCTGCGAAGATTTTAATCCTCACCTATCTTAGCATATAAACTGTGATTGTGACCTGGTCACCCCAATGGAGAGCCATTGTGGTGATATCTTTAACAAATTATTGCCTTCGTCTCTGAGCATGAGAACTCATGAACAACTGGGCCTAACCTACCATTGAAAAGGACATGAGGCAGATGGCTAATTTCTCTAGAAGTTTCAATAGGCTTTGGTCAGCTGATTTGAGAATCTAATCACCACTGGTAGGATATGTGAGTGTACATAAGTATCTAAGTATGTCTTTGAAGTAATGATGTGAAATAGAAGAATTAGTTCTGTACTGATTTTTTTTCCCTACTTGTAAATCCAGTTTTCTTTTTATCCCTTTTTCCCTTGAGCAGCTACATAAAACCATGATGCAAACCTCAACAGAAAGAAAGTGGTTATAGCAGATCATGAGAAAAGAGCGAAATTCATGACTTTTGAGTAGCAATGAATTTGGGGGCTCTCAAAGCCATGGGCGGGCACTCGGGGCGTAAAAGTTGTAATCATAACAATGAACTGATCAATGAAGAAAACCTATCTTCTCCTTGGACTAGATAAAGATTTTATAGGCTATGAGAAAAGCAAGTCAGAGGGGGCAGGGTTGCTAAGACGTAGATCTGTCTCTCTGTAGGGATTTTGTAACTTGAGGAAAAGAGGGCAGAAAATAATCCTAGGTAGTTGAGAGATCCCGTGAACAGATAAAGCGATTTCTCACTTCCAAAGCACACAGCAAACTGCAGTGTCCTTTCATTCCAGCCCCGACACCATGCATGGGATAAGGGCAGGTGTAGAAGTGGCTCTGCAGGGCAGTTGGGGGGCGGCGAGGGGTGTCACAGATAAATTCTGGCCCTGGCTCTGTCCTTTATCAGTGACCTTGGCCCGTTACTCAGCATCCCTTTTTATTGGACAGTACTGTTTATATTATCAGGTGGAATTCCATATGTTGAAGCACACTGGGAGTGGTAATCACAGAATCCTAAGCCATATTACACGCAGAAAACACCAACCTGGATGACCAACATTAAATATATATATTAAATCATATTAAAGCTATATATGTGTACATTGAGTAGATACACTATATAAAATGTATATTCAAAATATGTATATTCAAATAAGAGAAACTTATAATAGAATCAGGATATGATATGATAGAAAAAGAATTGGCTTAGGTATCCTGAAATATGGGTTCTGATTTGAGCCCCACCACAAGCCATATATATGATTTTGAGCAAGAAATTTATCTCCTCTCTCCTTGCCTTGTAGCTCTGAAAAACGGGGTAGACCAGATGGTCTCCGTCGTCTGTTCCATCTCTTTATATCACTATGATTTTGACAACTTATATGTTTAGTCTGAGTTCTTAATAAGGCAACTAATTTTAATCAGTTGATCTGGTCAGAAATAAAGATTAGGAAAAATGGATTGTTGGAATGCAAAACCAGTGTGAATAAGTTAGCCCTCCATCCAATTAGAGGCATTCTGAAAACCATTTCAGTGGCTCTTCTGTTCAGAAACAAATGTAACTGAGTGACTTCTAGGTGGCAGGCTCAGGAATCTAGGCATCTTTTCTGTCTTACCCTAAAAAGGAACTTACATTGTCAGGAATTAAATAGCTCTCATACACTGGGCATCAGTGGACACAGCAGGGCGCCACGTCGGTGAGCTGGGAACCGAATAGGAATGCACTTTTGTGGAGGCTGAGACTATCCATAGAAAAGGTAAATGTCAACTTCACAGCCCCAATTTAAAATCTGAAATTCAAATTAAGTGGCGTGTGTACAATTGATATCTGGATTCGGTTTCAGTCGTTCCTCTGAGCGCTGAGAACTTGTGGCCTGTATGGATATTTAGTATCATAGATCAAGTGGTGCTACTTGCTAGTGTACATCAGTCCCATTATTTTTATCTGTGAAATCTGAGGCCTTGGCAAGGGAAGTGACGGCCCAAGATGGCGTGCTGGTGGGTGCCAGAGACTTAAAGGTTGCTATCCTTCATTCTCGGTGCTGTGATTTTCCCCACCAGAGTTAGCCTCCTCCTTGGACACGGGTTTATGATGCTGCCCTCCTAACGTAAATGTGACCTTCCTAAGACACAAGTCAGATTTCATTTTGAGCCTGTATTTAGAAATCTGAGCATCTCAGGAGTCATATTCAGTGATGCCAAAGTGTAAAGACCAGTAAATACTAGCAAAGAGGTAAACAAATGCAGAGTACATTTCCAAATGTGCTGGAAGATGAAAACTCAGCTGTTTTTGTTATCCTTGGTCCAGGTTTTTCTTTTTCCATTAAAAAAAAATGTGAGTTAAGCTGTATAACCATTGGTTTTGGCCTTTTTTCAAAGGGTTTCTTTCATTTTGCAGAGGACCTCATTTATTCCTAGCTCTCCCTGCTCCCTGGGGGTTGGAAACTCAGCCAGGGCATCTGATTTATATAATTAGCCTTTCGTGAGTATGGATGGCCTCTCACTCCAGCATGAAGTGAGGTGAATTTGAGGAAAAACACTCTTCCTTTATCCTCCTACTGACCCTCCCTCCCAATTCTAGCTCTCATTTGTAACCCGGTTTACCAGGGAAAGCCATGATTCTACAATCTGATGTGATCTCACCCTGTCAGAGTTTTCAGCCAGAAAGACTTAGAGCCCATCAATTTCATAATAATGGGTGTATAATGACGGTGCCCTTGGTACTGCTCTCACCCAAATCCCCATTTAGAGACAGCGATGGGAAGGGCAGATTTAGGGTAGATCAGCCATGGAAATCGGCATTGGCGCACATGTCCAGGACCTAATGAGAATCTGGCAGAGGCCCAAAAGAAACTGAATCCACTCGGCCTCTGCATTCCGGTCCCCGTTCCAGTGCTTTTCATGAGAAGCTGCGGAATTGGAAGCGGAGGAGGTAAAGGAACAGCCCAGGGGAGGGGTAACCCCCCCTCCCCCGGTATTTACCACAGGGTCATCTCTGTCCTTGTCCCGAGGACAATGCAAAGAGCCTCTGGCTGTTTCTCCAATGAGGGCTTCTTCCGCACTCCTCTCTGTGTCCCATTTTGTGACTTGGAGAGTTGCTCAGGGTCCTTGCTCTTCACGGTGGTGAGTTAGTGACCTTGAAGTGCAATGCTCCCTTGAACCTCCCACAGCCTCTTGAGACAACCTTGAGGATAGCACCCACTTGGAAGTACTCTATTTTCCACACTTGTTCTCTCCAAGTGTAAAGTGCACCGGCATTCTAGAAACAGAGGAGGAAAGACCCGCCCTTTGAAGGTGGAGAAAGGGTGGTGGTCCTAGAAGATTGTACCCCCCCCCACCACTTCTAACATTCTTACATTGGGAGGAAATGCTCTTGGGTTTGCTGACCTCTGTGCTGTAACCAACTTGGTTGATGGTGAGGCCATTGGCCAGTCTCATTTGGGTCACTTTCTTGGGTGGCAGTTTGACCTTGGGCACGTCCAGTTGCTCAGGCACGACTGTTGAAATAAAGATTGACTCTATGAGGCACCCAAAGAATACATCGGCCATCATGGCTGCAACTTGGTTTCTTTTTAAAGATTTTTTTTTTTTTTTTTTTTTTTTTTTGACACAGAGAGATTACAAGTAGGCAGAGAGGCAGGCAGAGAGACAGGGAGAGGAGGAAGCAGGCTCCCTGCTGAGCAGAGAGCCCGATGTGGGCCTCGATCCCAGGACCCTGGGATCATGACCTGAGCCGAAGGCAGCGGCTTTAACCCACTGAGCCACCCAGGCGCCCTGCAACTTGGTTTCTGCCTTGCAGAATCTTCCTTCGAATGAGCGTGGGATGGGAGGGGGTTCTCAGTTCCCCGCGCGCTGGCAGGTGCGCTCTCTCCATATCTCCCTGCTGCCACACGGGGCCACCACGGTGCTTAAAGAAAGGACAATCCCAGAGACTCGCGCCTTCTCCTTTCGGTGCTTCTTTGGGCGCTTTTGTTGTAAGAAGGTGTGATGCGAGTGATGGGCGCTCGTTTTGAAACTGCTGGCCCCTCACAGATCACACAGTCGGGGGAAATGTACAACGTTGCTTTTCGTCTTTGGGCTTTTTCTTTTTTGAGATCTCACAACTCCATGCTGCTTCCTTACTCCTCTCTATTTCTCTCTTGGCACTCCTCATTTTTTGCCCTCCCTATTTCTTTGCTTGCTTTTCAGCCAATAAGGCTTTCTTCTTCATCTCCTGCTTATTGATGAATGAGTTTCATTCATCTTTCTCTCTCTCTCTCTCTCTCTTTTTGGGGGGGGGCAGAGGGAGCGGGGTGGTCTGTGAATAGCTATAGACTTTGCCTGCTCCCATTTTTCCACTTGGCTGTTCAGTTCCATGGAGACAGAACATGGAGGGGAGCAGCGGGGTGGGAGGCAGCAGGGTCAGAGGTCAAGAGTGGTCACCTTTTGAATTCAAGCTTCTGATTTCCACTGGGATAACATATCGTACCCCAAAGTAACTGCAAGTTGTTGGCTGTCAGAAGGCTCAAAGCAAAGGGAGGGAGGAGAAAAAAAAGAGGGAAAGATCAGAGAAAAGGGGAGGAATGCAGACCCTGGAGTCAGTTGTCATTATCTGCAGTGCTTTTTAAGATAGTGTTCCGTGAATCCACACAAGGGCCGTCTGTCTATCTTCTCAAGGGTTGGACTGGGAATATATCACGCGGTCCACTTATAGGTGATTGCAGCTTTCCTACCCTATAGATAACTTTATTCAAAACTATTTAGGTAGCAAACTGTTGTGCAACATCAAAGCTTTTTTGGGAGGTGGGAGGTGATGCTACAAATTCAATTTACATCGTGCCTTCTTGAAGACTTTACAAGACCTGCACTCAAGAAGTCATTTGTGTCCTTTGCACATATGCACACACTTTCGTGGGCCTATTTTAGTGTGTCAGTGATTGTCTCGTGGCTAAACTGCAAGAAATTTCATAGAAGCAGTTCAGTGAATGAGATTTGCTTGGTTTTTCAGTCACGTGCTGTTTAACAATCCAGATTTAATTGTGATGAGAAATGGATTAACATCAAAATCAAGCCATAATTTTCCCCACAGACTTTTTAAGGACTTGGTCGCCATCCGATTTGTCTTTTTGCCCACAGCACAAACCTCAGCAGTGTCCTATAATTGCATGTGGGAAGGATAGATGATAAGGAGGATTTAAGAATTTTTCGGACATCATCAACACTTTTTATATGCTAGGATATGGCTTGGCCTATAGCAAATGGTCCTGGTACAGACTGAGAGTCTTACTAAGGGAGGTTTTCAAAGGATTAGGCTTTAGTTTTGTCTGGGGCAGGGTTTTCATGCTAATAATACAATAATAATTAGATGGAATCCTCAGAATACAGTGATTCAACTCAGATCAACAACAAAATAAAAGGACATTCCATAGAACAGTCATTTTAAAATCTGAGAAGTCATCAGAATCACTTGGGGGGAATGTAAAAATTCCTCCAGGGCTCTGTAACTTGCGATTCCACTGTGTGACTTGTTTTGTAAACTGCCATCACAGCACAGGGAAAGGAAAGAGGGAACGAGTCTTAGAAATACACTCTCTAAGTCCGAAAACCTTAGTAGAGTTCAGAGCCATATATGACAAATGCCATTACAGCAACAACAATAAATACAAAGAGAATGTTCTAAAACAAAGCTATTTCCGTGTCGCACGCAGCTGGCCCATAGAAACAGTGCCTTATTGATATGATCACAATAAATACTATACAATGAATAAACATGAACATCAGGGACTTGCTCTTTGAGGCCATATAAGTAATAGCTATTGTTTCACGAAGAAACTACATTGTATACAGTTTACGTTGACAGAAGGGAGATCAGAGCTGAACTGAGATGTTTTTTGAGACATTTTTGAGAAATTTTGATGCTATATATTCCAACCACCTACCAAGACAATAAAATGAGATCAAATGGAAGCAACCCACAGTGATAAGCACCAAATAAGCGTGAGCTGAAGTCCGTGACTGCCTTCCTGTCTGCAAAGTTTCTTTTCAGTAAGAGCGACAGCAGTGACAGATCCCTCTTGAAATTTCTTATCAAAAATGTCAGTTTGGGGGCGCCTGGGTGGCTCAGTGTGTTAAAGCCTCTGCCTTCAGCTCAGGTCATGATCTCAGGGTCCTGGGGTCGAGCCCCGCATCAGGCTCTCTGCTCAGCAGGGAGCCTGCTTCCTCCTCTCTCTGCCTGCCTCTCTGACTACTTGGAATGTCTCTCTCTCTCTCTCTCTCTCTCTCTCTCTCTCTCTCTGTCAAATAAATAAATAAAATCTTTAATAAAAAAAGTCAGTTTGCAGAACAAACCCAGAAGTGCTTAGAGGGCTCGGGCACTGGGGTCCAGTTAAAGTCCACATGAGATCTGACACCGGTCGGTAAATTCAACTCCTTCGTATCCATTTCTGATTCCCACTTTCTTTGCTTTATCTAGTCTCGTCTTTGGAATTTTTTCACTGAATTTCACCTGCCTGCCAGAACTGTGTATTTGCATTTTGCAAGCAACCAGATGTTTCCTCTTACCAGTAGTTAAAAACTACATTACAGCAGGGACAACATTCAAGCCTTTGGGAAACTAAGAATCAGCAGATGTGGTTTGTTGCCTCTGCAGTGTTTGTAACTGGCTGTGTCAACTTCTTCCTGATACTTCGTTTCTTTGAGGATTAGGTTTCTCCTCTGTACGGTGGGGATCATATAAATGGCCCTGTTTCCTTTACAAAATGGCTAGGATCAAATCGGAAAGTATGCACGACATTCTTTGTAAACCATAAATTGCTAAATAAGTATAGGGGACTGATTAGGCTTGATGTTCTTTCTGTATCATATTGACTTCTGGTAAACCTCAGAGTAATTTTTATTTTACACAGACAAAAAATTTTTATAATGCATATTTCTAGAAAGAATGCCTTTAGGATTTCCTATTAAAAAACAATTAACAAAAATAATAAATTACTAGAACTCTTAAGGGACATGTATTCATGTTGTGATTCTTACCCTGGATTTTTGACAATCCAGAGTAAAGGGTTTGGGGGTTACCTCTACTTTATTAGGTTGTTTTTGTTTTGTTTGTTTGTTTTTTCTTTAAGTAGACCCAACCAGGGGCTCGAACTCACTACCCTGAGATCATGACTTGAGCTGAAACGAGTCGGATGCTTAACTGACTGAGCCACCCAGCCTCCCCCTACTTTGTTAGGTCTTGATCTTCAAATGCTAAGATAATTTTTTTTTTCAATTATGACATTACCTTAGAAAACAAAACAGGACACACATACTTCTATTGAGTTCAAAGAACAACAACAACAAAAAAATGGTTTGCATATTTGTTCATTTTAATCTGAGTTTCCGGAGTTCTGGTTATTCTGTGTCTGTCAGGGAGCTCCTTGGGTACTTTTCCACGAGAATTCAAAATTTAAACATCTGTGACACATGACACTCTGCCCCAGGCAGGCTTTCCATACAATTCTGTTGACTCTGTGTCTATAATTCTTAGCTGCTCTTGGCATCCTACAGAGAAACTGTGGAGCCTTCTATTTATTACTTATTTATCTGATTAATCAATATACTCAGTCTTCCTCTCTCTCTAAACATCCAGTGCAGCTTTTATGCCGGCTGGTTCACCTCCAGCGCTGTGACAGCTCATTGCTGTCTCTCGTGGTGGGGCTGCGGACACCTGCCCCATCCCATGAACTCAACTTGAGACCCCCTGTGGGTCCCTCCCCCTAGCTGAGGGCTCTCCCCTTTCTGCTCTCCTTCCCATGGCAGCCTTGAGTCTCACATGTCCACCCGACTCCCCAGATTTCCTTGGTTCATTTCTCTCCCAGGCACATTTCGCCAATCTTCAGGTATTGTTTAGGAAACTTGAGTGTGTAAGGATGTTGACTGCAAGAGCCACGTTTCTGGCAAGTATGACACAACACCCTTTATACTGTTTCTCTCTGGAACCAGGGCCCGACTCCTTTGCAATTATCCAAGTCCTCCTGGAAGGGCTCATTAGCACAACGTTAAAAATGGGGAACTGGTAACAAGTCCACGGAACATGTTGGTGGAAAGATGAAATTCTAGAAGGGCTCATCCTTGTTAGCATGGAAGGACTAGGCTTCACAAACTTCGTATTGTATTCAGACTAGGATTTTGGAAACGGAAACTTTAGCTGGGCTAGGAAGTGCTCAGCAGTTTAGTTATCTCTTGAGGTTGAAGTGGGATGAATTCAGGGAAAAATCCAAGCCGTGTCAAGATCACCCGAGACACAGAGATTATCTGCTTCCAGGCTCTTCTTCCAACACTCTTCTCCAGACCCCCAGAGTCCTTCCTTATGAGTCAGGAGACCCATCGTGCTGAGCAGGCCTTGTCTCTGCCATGAGATCACCCAATGCTAAGGACCCCTCCTTCCTTCCGGGGTCCACCAGGCTTTACTATCTCTGAAACACCTGCCCTAACTCACCCCTGACTCCCAAGGAAGAGTTAGGTCCTTGCTCTTCTCTGTTTCCATAATGCCTCAACACCCTCTCTGCTTTGGTTGACTTATTTGTCAGTTTCGTCCATCGCATTGTGATCTCCGTGAGGGCAGGTCCTGTGCTGTGCTTGGCTCTGCGCCTCTGCTCTCCAACGCAGTGGCTGACATCGAGGAAGCACTTGGCGTTGAATGAGCGCATGAAGAAAGACGGGACAGATTGTTAAGTCCCCTTGAAATAGCTGATGCATTTTTATGCGGCTCAGATTGTACTTCTGCGAACAGCTACCTCTGTCTTAGCCCCTAAGGCCATTCTGATGATCACAAAATTCTGAGCCAAATGGGGTAGAAGATACAAAAGCATTTAAACAAGGAATTTTTATGTAGTACCATTGCTCGTTTGTTCTATCTGTCCATCCACCAATCCATCTATCTATCCATCTTTCTAGAAAGCAAGCGGATTCAAGGGTTAGAGAAGAAGGGACACTGCTTCCTTGGGGTGGGCAGTCACCTCACCCGAGACCTTTGGTCCCCACTCTGCCTCCTCCCCAAGGCTTACGGTAAAAGGGCCTGGTCTCTTCATGAAAGGATTTTCAGCTCACATCTAATGAAGGGGACTTGGAGGATTTGGGTAAAATTGGGGGCTTCCCTGGCCTTTTAAATAGTGAGTGCCTTTTACTTGGAGGCCACTGTGATTCTAGAGCCAGGACAAAGGTCTCTGGCGAGAGAGTCCGAAGCTGCGTTCTTCAGCGCGGCCTCGCCTTTGAAGAGAACTACCCACCGTGTTCGGTGGTCTCCTTGCAAGTAGTTCTTTCTGTGCTGCACGTGGCTATCACGTGTCCCTCGCGGACCGCTTGGAGGTGCCCGTGCCCCGTGCCCTCTGCCCTGCCCCGGACAGCACTTTCTAGTTTGGGCCCTAGCCCCGTCTTCCTTAAGAAGTTGGCCAGATGACTTGATCCTGGCGAACTCAGCTTTCCTGTTTGGCCAATAGGATCAACAGTGATGACTGGCGAGGTTGCGGTAAGGATTCAGGGGATAAGAACATGCAGAGCACGGAGTATGGTGCCCAGAAATGAACAGAAAAAAGAAACAATAGCAGATCACAGGTAACGTGAACAGTTACAGTTAGAAGTCGTCCTGTCCGAGCGCCGGGATGCCTGAAGAACGTGACCTCAGAAGCTACCCAAGAAGCTACCCAAAGGTTGGTTGTAGGGCTGGACACCCTGAAGAGAAGTAAGCAGCACTTGGCTGTGAATGCCCACTGGCCAGTCGCGTGGACCCACAGAGGAAGCGTGTAGGAAGGCTCAGTGCGACTTTTTATTAAATCCCAGGGGGCAGAGAATGGTCTCTTGCTCTTAGGACTTACTAAGAGCTCTCTCGAGTTCCCCAGTCGTTTCTGATGAGCCAGAGGCTCACCCGGTGTCACCTGGAACTGATTCCCACAGTGAATCTGGAAAAAGGCAGGGCCTCCGTCTTGGCGATCACTCGGGGCGATTAACCAGGCCTGGAGCCATGTCAGTTCTCAAAACCCCAGGATATATTACAGATCCTCCTTCATTTCTTTGCTCACAAGCTAAATTCTGGGTAAGAAAGCAAAACAGAGTTAGCTTTTTCAAAATTCTTGGCAATGAACCCTAACCCTGCAGAGAGGAGGTACCCTAAGCAAAGTGGGTTGAAAGAGTTGGATGCTTCCTGCTATTTGGGGCAGGAAGGCAGGAAATAGTCCTGCTTTACAATAATTATGGGCAGCAGGGCTGGGAATAAAGCAGGGCTTCTATTAAAACAATCTGTTCTCAGTACAATGTGCCGAGCCACCAAGAGTATGCACAGAATTTTCACTGGCTCTCACGGTGTCTCACTGACCAGCCACCCAGTGACTTATTAACATAAATTATTAATAGGTTTAGAACTCTTTAATCACCAACGTTTTTATGTCAAAGCCCCTGGAAGGATCAGAAAACTTGAAAAAAGAAATTCTCATTAGAAAATCTGCTATATTAAATGACTAGGATACTTTTCTCTGTTTAATATCTACTCCGAGACCCCATCAGCTTTTAGCTGCTTCCGATCAATATCTGGCCAAGTCAGGGAAAAGCAAATCCAAAGCATATTTGCTCAGCTAATGAATACAGAGTTTAGGATTAGTTCAATCAAAATTTAATCAAAATTGGGATTAACCCAAATCTCAGGATAGTAGAAGGCTCAAGATTAGAAGCGAGAATGTTTCTATATCTAAGAATTCTTATCGTATTCCTCAAGTTGCACGTGGAGTTGTTTCTTTGCTCACTCTTGCACCTCAGTGTGGGTATTTCATCTCGAACGCCCGTAGAAGAGCTGCTCTACCCATTCTCTGCTGCCTGCAGCATGAGCTGCCTGGGTCAGGTGGACAGTGGCAAACAGAATCAGGGCAAGGTTGCAACAGGAGTGGGTAGACAGGAAACGCACATTTCCCCATTTCTGCTCACGCGCCATAGGGAAGCTTCCAGCTCCGTGATATCCTCTTGATCGAACTCATCAGCTCTGGGATGGGCTCCATTTTTCCCTCCAGGACCCCCCTCCAATCACCTCTGTTCTGCTCGGAATACGAGGAGGCCGACCTTCATGGAAAACCAGATTCCTTTGCCATCTGGCTTTTGGTGGACTTTTGCCCTCAGAGGCACTGTCAAGGGCTCATAAAAGGCGAAAAGAGTGAGTCCAAGCTATTTATTTCCGTCCACCCTTCCCTGCTCACTTGTGAGTTTGCAGAGTCCGACCGACTTTGGCCTGTCCTCTCCTGGAGCTCTCGCTGTCTCGAAGCCCTAACAATTACCGCTTCTGCTTTCCATCTGGACCTGATGGGGGTAAACCTTTCTTGCCGTTGCTCGCCCCAGTAGCTTTCAATATGTCTTTTGGTTTGACTTAAATCTCCTCACATCGTTTTATTTATTTTTTATTTATTTCTTAAAGATTTTATTTATTAGAGAGACAATGACAGAGATAGACCACAAGGGTGGGAGAGGGAGCCCCATACGGGGCTCGATCCCGGGACCGTGGGATCATGATCTGAGCTGAAGGCAGACGCTTAACTGACTGAGCCACCCAGGTGCCCCTCACATCATCTTGAATAAAGAAGTTATTAAACTCTCCTCCAAGAACCTACTCGAGTGTGCTGCCGCCTGTGTCCCGCTGAGACTCTCCTCTCTGTGCCATGAGGGGGAACCTCCGTTCCTTCAGACGGGTTTGCTCGCTGTGTCTTGAACATCTCCTCCCTGGCTTTCCCACCCGCGTGTGTGGCGCCCCATGCTCTCTAACCGTGCTCCCCTGGCTGGCTCTCTAACCGTGCTTCCCTGGCTGGCTCTCTAACCGTGCTCCCCTGGCTGGCTGTCTAACCGTGCTCCCCTGGCTGGCTCTCTAACCGTGCTCCCCTGGCTGGCTATTCCGAAGGAAAGTGATGGTCCAGATTCTTTGGAAAAAATGGTCATGTGCTGTTTTATAAAAACGGTATGTTAAAAAAATATGACTCAACATAACCTAATCATGTCTTTTGGAAGCTTCTTTAGAAAAAGTCAGTTTCTTTCAACTCTGTACATTTCACCATGATACCAACCTCTTTGTCATACACACTGGGAAGTGTATTTACTGGTTTAAATTAGCTCTGATTTGGAATGCTTTTTGAATCTATTGGGCAGCATAGGCATAAAACAACTCTTTTTTTTTTTTAAAAGCTTCCCAGACGGCGGTAAGCACAACCAAAGTAGGATTTCTGAAGCCATTGGATCTGCCTTGATTTTTAGGGTTTGATGGAGACCAGGAATGTCGGGACCAGCTCAGACGCCAGGAAAAATAATCATGTCTCTGTGTTTCACTCGTGTGCAATTACGGGCTAAGTGGTGTGGTGCCTGGCATCGCTAAGCCAGAAGTTGTACAAAGTGGCCTCTGTTTCAACAGTCTCCCATTTGCGCAGTGTGAAATCAGAGGCTGACCGCCCACCTTTGTTACTGCAGAAACACTCCAACAGCTGATCACAATATAAGTAGGGTGAGTTTGGTTGTTGCTTGGTTTGCTTTTTAATCACTAGTCCATTTCCATTTGCAAGGCAGGTAATATCAGAGTGATCTGTTGGAATCAGGCCGTTGATAGAGACGTGAGCTCCAAAACCAAACCGTCCCCAATTCTTGGACACACTTCCATTCGAGGTCCCCGCCCCTTTAACTCGCCTCTTCCTCGTTACCCTTACCCCTGAGACAATAGTGTTTTAATATTTGTATTTGAATTTTTGTTTGGTTGAGTTTTCCCAGAATGAAGCTGTTTTAATTTTCTCTGTCCCCAAAATTTTCTTCTTTATGAAAGTATTTATGATGATCATAAATGATGATAAGGACATTGAGTTACTGTTTATCAGGTGGTTCACATACATTTATCTCACTGACTACAGTTTTATCTGAAATAGGACAGGTCTTTTTTGATATTTATCCCTAACGCAATGGGAATCGTGCAAGATCTCACGGTTTGCTCCTGATTTTTCAGTAAGAACTCTGAGACCGGAGGAGAGTCAGTTTTCTGATTGAGAACTAGCGCCTCTCCCCTGCCTCGCGCTGCCTCCGTTCATCACCCAAGATACAGGGGTCCTCAAGCAGAAAATAAACGAAGGGAAACCGAGGCAGCTTGTAGTGCTTTAGTCATCAAGTTCCTCTGTCCGTGGTTGCACGGCTTCCTGGGGACGAAGCTCCGGCTGGGGTGGATATTTGCAGTGGCAGAGTGGAAAAAGATCAGTAAAGAGAAGCATAGGTGCCTCCGTGAGCCCCACTTGACGTCCTCATTTTCCCTGGAACCACCTGTAACAAAGCAAAAAACAGGTCAGATTCATTTCCATAATCCATTTCATGTAATCCAACAGATACACCGTATTATCATTTCCTTCGTGTTGACGAAATAGGAAGGAAATCATTGATCTTCATGTTTTCAGACTGTCCTTGAAGTGCAGTGAGAAACGGCACCTTCTCTGGGAGGCCGTGGGCACGTACCCCCAGCACGCACGCCTGTGTTCCACGAGGCAGCAGGGCGCCTGCGGAGTTGGCTCTGAGAATATCAGAAGCGTAGTCCCAGGATTTATGAGAACAGCCAGCCACTGAGGGAGGAGAACTTTCTGTGACATGCACTGGACTTGAAGCATCATGAGGGCCAGGACTAGGCTTGTCTTATTCCTTGCTCTATTTTTAACAACTAGCACAGCTCTTGAATATGTGAAAGAACTATGGGTGAAATGAACATTATCACTGTCTCTGAGATAGTTTGACATTGTTTTGTCTTCATACCAGATCTTCACATTCTGTTGTGTGTTGCACACCGACAACACAGAATCTCCAGGCAGGCTGCCCGCATTCGGTGTGCTCAGCAGCCACACGTGGCTAGTGGCTCTTGGACTAGACAGGGTAGGAACAGATTGTTGGGATTTAAGGCAGACTCTGTCACCATGATAAGTCACCAGATAGGTGACCCATTGCGAGTTCTTTTCTTTCTTGGCCAGCTCTCTGGAAGCCTGAATTCCAACTTAAAACTCTGAGTCCCCTTATAAAAAAGGAAACAGGGCGCCTGGGTGGCTCAGTGGGTTAAAGCCTCTGCCTTCGGCTCAGGTCATGATCTCAGGGTCCTGGGATCGAGTCCCGCATCAGGCTCTCTGCTCAGCAGGGAGCCTGCTTCCTCCTCTCTCTCTGCCTGCTTCTCTGCCTACTTGTAATCTCTCTCTGTCAAATAAATAAATAAATAAAATATTTTTTTAAAAAAAGAAACAGATGGCAGAGATACCCAACTCCCACACTTACTTAGCCAAAGCAACTACCATTATCTTCATTCACAATCCAAATTGGCTGATGAAAATGGCATAGACTTTATTTGCCCTCCTCACCTTCTCTAAAAGGTCTGCACAGTACCGTCAGCACATCACTAGAAGCACTGAGAGGCTACGTTAGACATAATAGATAATAGGCTTTTCAGCAACTACAACTTGGCCTGTTTTCCGGTGGCTGGGGTGGATGGCCGAGAAACTTGCCAACAGGCCAACCTCTCTCGGTGGGGCGTGAGATGTCCCAGTGGGGAGCATGTGATCCTAATTTGGCTTCTGACTAGATACCTGACTGCCAAGCAAAACAGCCAGAGACTAAAAAACAAAACAAACCAAACAACAACAACAGAAAAACCCCTAAGTGTTCGGGACTAGCACTAGTCCACGTCATGCAGCGTGGTAGAAAACTGTGCTCTGCACGAGGGCGCCCAGCCCAGGCGTAGCAAAGTGCAAATCCAGCGTTCCCTGCCCTGGGCTTGTGTTCACGCAGAGGAAGTGGTACTTTGTTGAATTCTGTACAAGGACACTTGGTGGAACATTGGTGGCCACCTCTAGGACCTAAGCAGTCATGTTCAACACTCAAGGTTTGGCTAGAAGGAAGAGCGCCTTTCTGCTAAAGTTATAACAACAACAACTATATATATATATATATAAACAATGGCAATGAAAAAGCACTTTATAGCTAAACTCTAAAATACAGAGGCCGTAACATACCTGAAATTGGTCTAAATGTGAGTGACTATTATTTCTTTCTAGGAAATAAAAGGAAAAAAAACCACAATGAAACTCTCTAAGTCCATGTATAAAGAACAGATGCGAGATATACATATAATGTTCTGTCAAACGTTTTTGCTTGGATGGTGTGCCAAGACTTTTCTTAAGTATTTTAAAGCAAATCCTGGACATTTTATTCTTTCACCTGCCATTGCCAAGATAAAAGCTTTATGAAAATCATACCCACAATACCATTATCACACCTAATAAAAAAACAACAACACTGAGACTCCTTGTTCTGCCCTTTCTTAACATGCTCTCTGTTTTCGTAACAAATCCTTCAGTTTAGAAAGTGAGGTCAGGACAACAGTTTGCCATCTTCATAGTGCTGCATATAGTAGATTCATCCAAAGCTTCGTTTCCCAAGATGAAATATTTCTGTCTTCCCTTGGCACCCTGCACAACGAATTGCACCCTTCATCACTAGCATTTCCAGTATGCTAGCCTAGAAACCTTATCAGTTGCATGATGAATGGCTGGTAGATGCATCTAGGAGAGCTTGCGTTTTGCTTTCTCCCCAGGAAGGAGCTGCATGTTTGGAAGAATGCCCGCCCACTATCGGCACAGACCCGTTTCAATTACTTATTTCTGGCCCCGTGAATCGGGGCATCGCGTTCCACGTCATCTCTTTACAGATTCTGGTTTTGCTCTCTCTTACCGCCTGAGTTGGTTGTTAAGCAGTTTTAGACCTAAACTGTCGTTGAGCTCCATGGCATGATCCAACTTCGGTTAGCCCGTTTGTAGGACCAGGAATAGCTTAGGAAAGAAGAGCAGTCCTGGGAGGGACACGAGGGAGAGCCGGTCTGGGACCAGAGGGCCACATACAGGGCTTTGCTCCCCTGCCTGTCTTTGCCTGATGTCCAGGCAAGAACCTTCATTTTTGGTGACAAGGGGAGACATAATTTTGGCGTATCCAACGGTGGCACATCTACTTGGGAGGAATCGTGCAGCCTCTTCCAAAGGGAAGTTAAGATGTTACCGAGAAGCACGGAGAGAGTCTTACAGCTTGTTAAATCTCGAGAAGAACCGGGCAGAATTGTGAGCATCGTAAGATAGCAACTGTGCGAAAGTCAGTGCAGTGGTGGGTCGAGTACTAAAGACAATTAAACATGACAGTAACTTTGGGGGGTGTTAGGACGAAGGAATCAGGTTTTGTTTTTCTCTTTTCACATTTGAAAACTATTGTTTTATTCCATGTCCTGATTATTTCTTTCCCCCGTCTTGAAGATGACCCTCCCGACACACCAAAACTCAGCCCCTTGACCCTAAATGGAACATTTCCTAGGGGCGACAGTGGACGGAAAACCATTAAATTCATGTACATTTTCATCGGGTCAGAACAGGCCAAAGACTCAGGGTCTGCGCGCTTCATTAGAGTCGCAGCTTTGTTCTTCGGACCCAGAGGAACCGGGGGCGGGGGGGTGAGTGACGCGAGGTCGTGAGCGGAGGCTCCCAGAGGACCCAGTCCCGGTGCGAGTGCGCGGTGGGAGCCCCGGCCAAATTGCACCTGCTTTTTTGGGTGTCCAAAGAGCTCGCAGTCCTTTTTATTGGGCTGCCTTTGGAGACAGATTTATAGGTCTCAGCAACCCTGACTGGAAGGAAGCCCCGTTTAAGGAGTCTGGCGTTCACAGCCCACGAAGGAGGAGAATTCGCCTTGGCTGCGTCCGCTGGAGCCTTGAAGACGTGGCAGGTGGCAGGGAGAAGGAGGCCTTCCCTCAGCCTCGCGTTCCTGCTCGGGGCTCCGGCCGGCTCTTGGCCGCCGTGCGGCACTTGGCCCTTGCCCTTCAGTCCCCCCTGGTGGCCCTGCACGCAGGTGGGGACGCGGGGGGCAGGGGGGCATCAGGGAGCCCCCCCCCGGCTGCGGCCACGGGGACAGAGCGTAAATTCCTGACCTTCCCAGAGATGCCTGGATGTTGTATGATAACCGTGTTGCTTTGATACAACTAGACGGAGCGTTTCGAACCCAGTATTTTGTAAAATGAAAATGGGGTTTTTTGGATAAAAATACACTGTAAAATGTGGTGCTTCTAGGAAATGCAGAAAATTGAGAAAAACATTAAAATGGCCCCATTCCAGAGATGACCTCTGTCAAAAATTTGGTGTATGTATGTGTCAGTGTGTGGATGTGTGCCTAGGTGGTGTTTTTTTTGTTTTTGTTTTTAAAGATTTTATTTCTTTATTTGACACAGAGAGAGAGATTACAAGTAGGCAGAGAGGCAGGCAGAGAGAGAGGAGAGAGGAGGAAGCGGGCTCCCCGCTGAGCAGAGAGCCCGATGTGGGCCTCGATCCCAGGACCCTGAGACCCTGACCTGAGCTGAAGGCAGACGCTTAACTCACTGAGCCCCCCAGGTGCCCCTATAGATCTCACTTTAACGGGAACATAAAATTTCATTTCACAGACACATTTTATAAATCTCATATTGGCTATTGAAAATTTTTCATTATCCTACAGCTTTAATCATTTTGAAGCTTAGTTCAGACTTACAAAATCAGTTTGAGTGTGTCTTTTAAAACAGTAAAAAAAATTTTTTTTATAAACAAAGATGTTTTTCAACATAAAAATAAATGTTTAAAAAATGTTTTAATAGCCCACATCGTGTGAAGGGTAGGAAAGTTAATGTGGGAAGAAAAGCAATTATTCCAAATATAAAATTATCTAGTTAATTCTCCTGTTTCTTGAAATAGAGGAGGAAAGGAGAACATAACTCCTTTGTTTTGCCAAAATGTTTTAGTCAGCCCTAAGAAAAAAATGTGGTTTTGAGAGAAATCAGAAGACTTGATTGTCACCTACTGGCCACGGCATTGCACCACCGAATTCTTGTGGTTTGTCTTGAGTTAGTCACCTGCCCTTTCTTCATGTTCATTTCTTGTGCCATGGGGAGGAATGATAATAATAGTAATTATTTGTCTGCTCCACTGAGATAAAATAAGGCTCAAATGATACAGTGAATGTGGAAGTACATTGAACACTCCAAAGCATTATTTCCATTTTATTCTTATGTATAAATCCATATGGTTAGATGACCAGAGGAATTTTATGGACCTGCCATTTACTCATACACCAATGATGTTTTCTGGGAACTGTGTAGATAATCGGTCGCACTACCTGCAGATAAGGCAAGCTCAATTTCAGACTGACCAGAAGTGAAGGCAAGCTCAATTTCAGACTGACCAGAAGTGAAGGCAAGCTCAATTTCAGACTGACCAGAAGTGCTCATCATTACTCTTCTTGTGGTTACAAGTTAACACTCTCCTTTATAGACGTGTGTAGCCCTTTGTTTTGTTTTCTGTTGCCATGTGACAAACGACTATGACCTTGTGGCTTATTAGTTCACACTTCTGGAGGTCAGCTTGGGCGCTGATGTGGTTGGGTTCTCCCATCAGGGTCTTAAGGCTGAAATCAAGGTATCAGTTGGGCTGTGTTTATTTGGGGAGGTTTGGGGAAAGAATCTGCTTCCAGACTCGTTCAGATTATTAGCTGTCTTCAGTTCCTTGCAGTTGTAGGACTGAGATCCCCCTTTCCTGGGGGGGCTCTCAGCAGGGGACTGTCGGCTCCTGGAAGCCATCCCCCATCTGGCCACGTGATCCTCAAAGCCAGCAGGAGAAAGTCCCTGGTGCCAAATACCTCTCACCCTTCCCTTGTCTCTGACCACAAGGCCGCAATTTAGTGGCCTCGTATGATTAGGTCAGGCTTGCCCAAATAGTCTCCTTGTATGTATTAAGGTCAATTGGTTTGGGACTTGATTGCATCTGTGCGAACCCTTTGCAGCAGCGCTTACATTAGTGTTTGCTTGAATAACCAGGAGAAGGTATGTGTACCCAGGGGCTGGGAATCTGGGGGACATGTTTGTATTCTGCCTACCACACCCCCCAAATCCAAGGTTCTTCTCTTCCAGTGATTCAAAGGACTACTTTTGTTCCCTGAACAAAGAGACTCCCCCCCCCCCCCCCCCCCCCCCCCCCCAAAAAAAANAGAGCGCTGGGAGATGATATTTGATTACTGAGGTTCTAACGTCATGATGATAATCTTCTTTTAGCAGGCCCAAGAGAACAGGCTTAGAAATCAGATTCATAGGGGCGCCTGGGTGGCTCAGTCAGTTGAGCATCCAACTGTTGATTTCAGCTCAGGTCATGATCTCAGGGTCGTGAGATAGAGCCCGTGCTGGGCTCTTCACTGGACGTGGAACCTGCTTCCGATTCTCTCTGCACCCCCCCCCACCTCTCTCCCTCTCTTAAAAAAAGGAAAAGGGAAAGAAATCAGACATACAAAGTTCAAATATACCCACACCTCCATGAGTTGGGCAACATATGTAATCTATTTGATTCTGCTGTTTTTCTTCCTGTAAAATGGTGAATGCTACCTGTTGGACAAGGGCATTCTCACTAAGAAGTAAGAATGTGTGTTTAACAAACTTTAGTACGGCACCTGATTTACGTGTAAAATGAATAATAATCTCAGCATTGCTTTGGTGGGGAGGAAAGCAAAGAAGATGCAGATTTAGGTTATTTTTTTTCCTTGGATTTTTAAAATTAAATCCACCATCCAGCCAAAGGGCTGGTTCTGCCTTTTTGGTGCTTTTACTGAAAGTGATATCCCATAACAATATCATTTTTAATGAATGTATTATTCATATTTTTAGCTTTCTTGAAGATCAGTAGGTCCAAATTTGGCAAACTCCAAATGAAGATTTTGTTTTCCCCAAATAATTTCTTTCCACCTCTATGCAAATGAATATGTACACAACACTAAATTAAAAGCTGAAAAAAATTGGCTTTCGATAACATTAAATATATTTGGTAATAAATGCACGTGCTATTTTCATTGGAGGCCCCTAGAATGTGATTGAATATCCTTTAACGTATAAACAGTAATCACAAATTGTATTTTATATGTGAGTAAGATGGGAATTGAAGGAAAAACTAGACCTATGCGGAGCTCCCATCATTCTAAGAAATATTGGCCAGGAAGATAAGGGCTATAAAACCAAGCCATAACTTTGTTGCTTCATCCAATTCCTGAAAGCTAATATATCCAAACACACGGTTTACTCATCTGAGCAAATTGTTCTCCTGTTAGAACGATAGATTGCTTACCTGGGTAGACAGTTTGCTTATTAAATAGCTGTTCACTTATTGAGACTCCTTCATTCCTGGTCAATTCCTTGCCTTGAAAGATTGAACTTTAGCTACTTGAGATCAGATTCCAAAGCCCCACAAATAGCCTCCTGAACCCACTCTTCCTGAGACGCTGAGACACAGTCAAGGTTACATTCTTCCCTACTCCTCTAGATTTAGTGAAGTTAGCTTTGCTTAGTCAATAGATCTTTTTGGATGGTCTTCTTGGGGGAGTCCACGGTTGATGTTAATTACCATATCCACCATTTCTAGTTCAGAAAATTTTCATTAAAGAAAAGAAGTCATCTAATAGATCTCCCTGGCTTCCCAGTGGACTGTTATCAACATTTTGAGAAGCACATATAGCATAAGCTTTTAATTCTGGGCACACCTTGTCATATAGAGCAAAGGAGCTGTGCTTTAATTTTCATGAAAATCTTCAAATTGTAGTGTAAGCTCTTTAAGGATGAAGGTCGTGTATTTATTTTATGTCCACCGGGTGTTGTCTCTATCAGCACTAAATAAATTCTCATTGATGGGTGAGTAGCTGAAGGATTACTTTTTTTAAAGATTTTATTTATTTGCCAGAGAGCGAGCACAAATAAATATTTATTTGCCAGGGGGAGCAGCAGGCAGAGAGGGAGAAGCAGGCTCCCCCCTGTGCAAGGAGCCCGATGAGGGACTCAATCCCAGGACCCTGAGATCATGACCTGAGCCGAAGGCAGATGCATACATACATGACTGAGCCACCCAGGCATCCCTGAAGGCTTTAAGGCCACTGCTCTTTCTAAAATTCCCTGAAAAAAACATGCACATTTCATTTGTACTTAGATCACATCCTGAAGGACTCTAGGTAGAAAAGAACTCTACGTCGTTCTCGAAACAGCCGACTGGCTTTACGTGCACACAGTCATGAAACCTGGCAATTCCTGAGCTGCTTTGTGCAAGCACTTTGTACAAACTACTGGGAGCAGTAGTTACTTAAAAGAAGCACTAGAAGCAGCACTAACGGTGTGTCCATCCACAGATTGTCCACGTGGAATGCCAAGAGAAGAGAAAGAAAAACTTTACTAGCGAACCAGCAAATCATCCACCATTTGGCGAACAAGCCTCATTTATTCGATGTGCTTTATCGTAAATATAACACCAGAGTGAGATTTCAGTCTATGAAATGGGGCAGCTAATGATTTCCTATCATAAAACATGAATGACACTTACTATATAATGGAATAATTAATTAGGATTCAAATCAAGCTAGCTTCTTATCTGGCCTCACTGTTAACTAGCTGTGTGGTTTGGGGTTAAGTTAGGCAATCTATAAAATCTTCAATTTCATAGTCTATTAACTGCAGATTAACAATGCTTGACACTGTTTATTTCACAGCGATTTTGTGAAATTGAACAAGATAGAATCACATCATTTTGGGGGTAAAAAGTAGTTAATAGTTATTTAGTCTAATTAGAGTTTTAAATGGAAAAGTGCATTAAAGAAAAATATCTAGTACACTATGTGGTATTTTAAACCTATCAGATTTTCTGATTTTTAACTCATTCTGAACTATTCCTCCAATTATTTATATGTTTGTTTTCCCAAGAGAGTTGCTTTAGCCCTACCCGTGCACCCCCCAGCCTGGTGTCTGGGGTTTAGTAGACATCCACATCATGAATGTATTCAGTCTCCGTGAATGATTAAGTGAAAAACAGAATCTTGACCTTTGAGGAGTAGACCAGCCTTACTTTCTCCTGGTCTATTCTCTTTTGTGTTAATTTGGCTTGCATATCCATAAACTGGATAGAATATCTTCATTCGACCACTCTGAGCTGTTAGGATAATTGAGGTGAAAACAGAAATTGCCGGAAGGTAAGAACGGAAGTTGCTAAGGAGGTTTTCTGGAAGTGTCATGAAACTGGTGCTCTCAGGAGCTCAGGGGAGGCAAGTCACCACAAATAGTGGAGTCTGGGGTATTTTTAGAGAGCCGAGGGTTTATGCCTTGTGTACTAATTTTTGCAACTAATTAACTTTGTAGATGTAATCCTGTAAAGCTACTTTGTGCATACTTTCCTATGTTGCTGATCACACAATACCTTATAAATGTTAAGTGTACCTTGATGATCTCTCTGGTCTTACAGGTAGCAGTACTGTGATGTCTGTGGGTACTCTAATCAAGGAAAATTGAGTTGTTGGGGGTTATTTGACTCCACTCTAAATGACCCATGTGTGCATATGAATTTTTAAAAATGAATTTTTCCATATTTTCTTTTATTTTTATGCAGATACCAGGGTACTTGATGATGGCCTTTATTTTTTTTTCTTTCTAATTTACTATAGGCCTGAAAACCAATTAGCCAAGCCTGCAGAATTAATTACATGTAAAATTCAAAAGATAGTCATTCATTCCCTAAGGGAATCCACCCATTCATATTGTTTCATTAGGTTTGGCTGGTCAGTCTTTCAAATTTTATTCATTCATTCAGTAAATATTTGCCAAGTACTTAGGTACTTTAGTAAGTGTGGGAGTAGAAAGACATATAGGACACAGTGTTTTAGAAATACAAAGTTGCTGGAGTTATATGCCAAAAAATAAGATGTCGTCGTACAGTTTTTAAGGAAAGAAATATGATCTAGGTTAGCAACTACTCAAAATCTAGTTAAAATTTTGCAACTGCAAGTAATAATCTCTAATCCACTTGAGTGTTGTTCCCTGCTGTCCTAGTCACAGTTCGACATATTATAATCAGAGTTAATTTTATATCCTGGTGTCTACATCTAAGTTACCGGGAACCAACCCCATTCCTCTCTGAGAACAATTAAATGAAATTGACAGTGAAAAGATTTCAGTTCCATATAAGGAAGAACTTGTTAACAATGGGAGCCTCTCAAAAACGGAATGTACTGATTTGCTCATTAGCTTCATTTTTCCACACATATTTACCATTTGTATGAATTTTGTGGTCCAGTAAAACCTTCCTGGTATCCTGTGAACCACTGTGAAGCAAGTTATCTTTGATTGCTCAAGTTGTTGAATTTCAAGTTGATATAGTAGTCTGTTGAAAATATAATTTTGATTTTTGTCATCAAAACAATTTCATATTTGCTCAGATTTGAAGTAGCCTGCACATTGAACCAGGATCTTTTTGATGTTTTTATTTCCCTTATTCATACAATGTTTTACAGAACAGGGTTAAAGAGGGAATCTTCTGTGAATTTCTTGTAGGTATCTCTCCACTTGACCTTTTTAGAATGTAGTGGTTACCTAAATTTTGACCTTTCCAGAGTGTAGTAGTTACCTAAATTTTAAGTGTACCCACTTAAAACATTCAAATTGTCTAATTCGAATTTCATTGTCTTACTCAGAGGTGTGTTTTCAGAATATGAGTCAATATTGCCTGAAACCAAGATAAGAATTACTTGCAGGTAAATAATTTTCTAAAGCAGAAAGGAAACTGGCCATGAGATCACTGTTATTAGCCACTTTCTCACGTAACTGAATAAGATTTATTTGGCATGACTGAACCATTTTGATGTCTTAATTCCTCTTTTATAAATTGCAATGGTAGTTTTATCCCTTATGCTAATTATTTCGAGGAAGCAGGGGGGTTTCAATGAGTGGGGCATTTGATGCTTCCAAAGAAAGGAAGGAAAAAATTAAGCAACCCCCTTTTTTTGGTGTGGAAACTGTGCGCACACACTTCGGGGGATCTCCGAAGGGGTAGGAAGCAGTGGATTCTCGCCCTTATGAGAGCTGAAGCTCCTGTCTGCATTCATTTCAGCACTGTGTCCAGGGAGTCATCAGGTGCGAGGAGAATGAGTGGAATTGTGTATGGGAGAGAAGGATGGTGGAAGGAGGGTCAAATGATCATGGAAGTAAAAAAAGAAAGTGGGCTTTTAGAGGACAAAGTGAGCAGAATCATAATCCCTGATTTCAGTGTTGCTAATTTCTAATAAGTCCCATTTCTTTCAGCTTAGTTGGTAGCCACCTTTTCACCATGGATAAAAGTATGGTGAACAACGCAAAGAATGAACCAGGCAGAATGAATGGGGACGGGCTATCCCGACCGAACTACAAGGTCATTTGATGTTTTAAACTAACCTGATGTAATGTTCTGGTTTTAGAAGATGTCACTAGGTCCCTAATGAAGTGAGTTTGCCAGGCTTCTAACAAGATTTTCCCTTTCCCAAAGCAACACTCTGCATAATCAATTAAGCCTTTCCTTGATTTCTTTTCTTGTGGTTTTTTTCTTTTTTTTTTCCGTTCTTCTTTATTTTTTTAGTCAATGAACTCAGCCGCAAATGAAAGCTGGAGTTGTATGAACTGAATTGGCTGGAACTCGTAGCTGAAAGGCGTGCAAATCAAAGTTGGCAAGTTTGGGCTCTTCCGTTCTTAAAGGAGAGGCAAACTTCAGTCCAAATGGCTTCCTGGGCCATTCTTTGATTATCCTAGGGCTTTGTTCCTGGTATGGAACCAGACGTTAATAACCCAGCTCTTGCAGGCTAACCCAAGAAAATGCATATCACCTCTTTACCTTGCAGTGTCTTAGTACCCGTGTGGACGCTTGCTGATAGTGTGGGAACTGTGGAGAAAGGGATTTTACTTGACTCATGGGGTTAGGCAGTGTGGGGGGGTAGCCCTCATGTTCTGTGATATTTCCGGTTCCGTCCTAGCCTAGCACAGGGCCTAAGCTACAGACAGAGGGGAAAGTCTAACTGGTCTAGGTTCCGATCCCATTTCTCAGACTTGGTGATCTAGGGCAACTTATCTCAACTTTCCTGGTTATATTTTTCTCACCTCTATAATTGGAATAATATTGACTGCTTTCTCAAGTTGTGAGGATCAAAGTTAGATAAAGCTCTTAGCACAGGGCAAAGCCTTTAAACCATGGTGACTATTATCTTTCCCTACATTTATTTTCCCTCAGCTTTTTTTTTTCTTATTTTTATTTTTTAATACATCTTTAAAACCTACCTTAAACTTCCTGGAAGAAACTGACTATAAAGAAAGAGAAAGAAAAGAGAAAGAGAGGAAGAAAGAAAAGAGCGAGCATATATTTAATTTTTAAAAAAATATTTATTTGAGAGAGAGATAGCAGGAGCGAGGACAAGCGGGGAGGAGAGGGAGAAGCAGACTCCCTGCGGAGCGGGGAGCCGGACATGGGGCTCCATCCCAGGATCCCAGGATCATGACCTGAGCCTAAGGCAGTCGCCTAACTGACTGAGCCACCCAGGTGCTCCAATGTTCAGTTTTTTATCTCAGAAGAAATTATGGTTCCGAAGAAGTATCTATTAAACTTCCGTCTGTAGGAGTTCACCTGGGGATTGTGACCGTGTTAACGTGTCCATTCTAGTTCAGAAGTTCCCTGCCGGGGCCTGAGAATCTGCATTCAGGGCTTCAGAAGAGAGGTGTGCGTGTCATCTTGAGAGCTTTATAAAAACACAGTGTCCAGAGCTACGACTCCTTGAATCACAACCAAAAGCAGTGAGATGGTCTCTCATTTCTCTTACTGTTTTACAAGCAAAACGTCCTCTCTCTAAGCAAATTTACCTGACGGGGTCTCCCTGGACCCTATTTCTAACAAGAGTCATCGTCTTCACCCCCCTTTGGAGTCACCCCAGCTCCCTGCGCAGGCATTTGGTCCCTTGAGTCTTGGACAGTCTTCCATTATATTGTGTGGGTTCTCAAAGTCTTTCATTATGTCGCACTGAATATTTATTAGGCTCTTCTAACATAATAACCTGGCAAAGTCACACAGGATATTCACTGGCCCAGAAACGGTCTCTAAACTAATGTTATCTTAACTTGGTGATTGTCTCTGAGCTATTTGCTTTTTTAACTTCACAAGTATACTGAAACGTTTCTCTGTGAGATTGCTAGTGACCTCTTACTGCTAATTCCCCGTCCGTACACTTTGACTTTGCTCATCGTTTTTTACTTCTGGAAACTTCCTCTTCATTTCCGTGATTTGACTCCCTTTGCTTACTCCCGTTACTCGTCCCTTTCTGCTGCTAGCCCAACTTACACAAAAACCGGAACTGTCTTCACGTTTTGCTTACCTCTTCAGTTCTTGCTGTGTGTCGTCTTAGTCTCTGGTCTCCTTGGGCGGCCCCTAGGCTTCCCACCCATTCAAGTAGCCTGCGTTGACTCCACCGTAGTTTCCATCCCCAGACCGGAGCTCTCTCCCAGATCATTTACTCCTGTCGATTTCAATTCAGATGTCCTGGCACTTCACACACAGCATGTCTGAACAGGTCTTTCCTCCCTCTTCTTGCCCTTAGTCACTGAACGTCTTTAAGCCTTAGTGACTGATCTGACAAGTCAGGACACTAAAAGAAACGGAAAATCGTATTTGCTGAGAATTGAGTCACATTTAATCCATGTCAGAGGCTTAGACTGCTGTCCTTAGAATAGGTTGTAGTACGTATCCCATGAAGTGGTCTGTGAGCCCCTCTTCTCCGCGTTGGCGCCTGTCTCTGGATTGGAGATCAGAGTGGGGAAGATGGCCGAGATTTCTCCATCCTTACGAGAGAGCATTAATTTGATAAATCCAGTCAATTTTAGATCTTCGGCGCCTTCTCTTCTCCTCCTCACTCCTTTTCCGATGTCACGGTTTTGAGCCTTTGTCATGCCTCACCCGGACTGCGTCGGGTGGCCTTCTCTCGGCCTCCCCGACTCCAGTCCCGCGTCCTGCAGCCGCTCTGCCCAGCGCTCGTGGGGTGCGCTCCCGGAAACGCACCACCGATCATGCTTCCGCTGGGCTCCTGTTCCCGAGAGTTCCACGTGTCCCGAGGGAAGACATCACTGCCCTTCTCTCGGAACCCTGACACACAAGGAAGAAACATCCAGAAACATGGCTTCTCGCAGTTGCTTTTCTGCTTCCAGACTTTTCTCTCTGCTGCTCTGGCCGTCTTTAACGAATCGGTGGCTCCTGGAATACATCAGTCACTCAGATCTGCAGGCCTGTGCCTGTTTTTCTTCCCTCACCTCATCTGCTATTTGGGACTAAACTCAAAATTAGTGTCCTCTGGAAGTTTCTTAAAGTCTCCGAACATACTTAGGTGAACTGTTTTATGCCCATAAAAAAATGATTACAGCAGGTTTTAAACGTTAGTGCGTTATAGTTTTACACATTGCAATAGCGTTGGATTTGATTTAGTTCTATGGCATCTGTTGAAATGATCCTGATTTTTCTCCATTGTTCTGGTCTCCTGTTAATGCAGTGAAATACAGGAGCATTTGGTTGTTAAAACAATCTTGCATCCTGGAATAAATACCACTGGTAATGATTTATTTTCTTTTTAAATATTTGATATATGGACTCGATTCACTAATATTTAAAAATATTTTTATGTTTATGTTCATTAGGAATATTGATCTACAATTTCCTTAATGTCCTTGTCAGGTTTTGGTATCAAGTAAAATTCATTTATACTGAATTTTTTTCCTAATTATTTCAGTTAATCAGAGAGATTTTTAAAAGCCCAGATTATGATTCTGGATTGGTCTATTTCCTTCTTTAGTTCTGAGTAATTGAGTAATTCATTCATTTTTGGAAATTTGTTATGTTTTATAGATTAATATTTTCTAATTATAAAATGTCCCTCTAATTTTGTTAATTGTCCCTTTCAAGTCTATATTGAATAATATGACCATAGACATGAGCCTTTTTATGATTACTGATTTGGTGGAATATCTTTTCCTACCGTTTTACTTTCAGCCTTTAAAAAAATATATTTATTTTTGTGTCTCTTGTAAATACATACAGTTCAGTATTGCTTGTTTATCTATAAAATAGAATAGATAGGTAGAATAAATAGAATAGCATACAGTTGAGTATTACTTGTTTATCAGTATTGCTTATTTATTCCTTGTTTGTCTAGTTTGACAGTCTCTTTTTGGTTAATATTTTTAGTATATTTGTATTTAATGCAGTTATTTGTATAGGTTTAAATATACTATTTTGCTATTTATTTTTATCCCATCTGTTCTTTGTTCCTTTGTTTCTCCTTTCCTGATTATTTTGGGTTAATCAAAATGTGTATCTTTGACACATAACTTTCCATTTAAAATGAACATTATTGGGGTGCCCGGGTGGCTCAGTCGTTAAGCATCTGCCTTCAGCTCAGGTCATGATCCCGGGATCCTGGGATCGAGTCCCGCATCAGCCTCCCTCCTCAGAGGGAAGCCTTCTCCCTCTCCCACTGCTTGTGTTCCCACTCTTGTTCTCTCTCTCTCTCTGTCAAATAAATTTAAAAAAATAAATGAACATTATATCACTCTTAAAAGAGTATAATTGTATTTTCTTCATTTTATTTGTTGTCCTACATTTTACTTCTACATGTGCTGTAAACCCTTCAATTTATTTACAATATACATTTATCATATGTTATATATATATAATATATAATTACATGTTACATATATTTTAACATCTATACTACATACATAGCCATACACTATTCCCTTCAATTTGAACAACTGGATTTAGAATTCAGTATAAAGAAAACTTGCCAGCATCTGATTCTGTCAGCTTTCCTGAGAATGTATTTATTTGCCCTCAGTTTTGAAATACATGAATTACAGTTTGTGATTTTTTTTCTTTGTCAGATGTTCTTCCCCTGTCTTTCACTTCCTTTGTTTAAATCAGAAAAAGTCACCCGTGTCATTCCGGTCTCCATCAGGTACCTCCCTTCATAGTTGCTTGGAAGTTGTTTTGTTTTGTTTGTTTCTTTAAATTTTGTTTTCAACAGATTGAATATGAAGTGCCTGTGTAAGGGATATTTATTTTTATCGTGCTTGGGGTTTGCTGAGCTTCTTGGTTCTGTGGGTTGATGTTTTAATCAAACCATAGAAGTTTTTAATGATTATTTCTTCAAATACTGGTGTTGCCACATTCTTACTCTTCTCTACTTCTGGGGTTCCTTCACTGGAGCGTGGGAGACTGCTCAACACTGACTCCCAGGACACTGAAGCACTATTTTTTTTACCTCAAGTTTTGAGTTTGGATCTTTTTTCTTTTTTTTCTTTTTTTAAGGATTCTATTTATTTATTTGAAAGAGAGAGAATGAGAGAGAGAGCCTAAGACGGGAGAGGGTCAGAGGGAGAAGCAGACTCCCCGCTGAGCAGGGATCCTGATGTGGGACTCGAGCCCCAGACTCCAGGATCATGACCTGAGCTGAAGGCAGTTGCTTAACCGACTGAGCCACCCAGGAGCCTGAGTTCAGATCATTTCTATTGATCTATTTTCAACTTCAGTGAATCTCTCTTCTGCTGTATCTAATCTTTTGTTAACCCATCCAGCAAATATTGCATATGTATTTTTCAGTTCTCTCATGTCCATTTAATCCTTTTTTTAGTTTTCATTTTTCTACTAAGATTCCTCATCTATTTGTGTGGTATTTCTACCTTTTCATGGAACAAATGACAATATTCATCACGTCTACAGTGCTATTCTCAATTAATCCCAACATTTATGTCATCTTTGAATCTATTTCTTTTTTTTTTTTTAAGATTTACTTATTTATTTGAGAGAAGGACTATGAGCAAGAGGAGGGGCAGACAGAGAGGGAAAGAATCCCAAGCAAACTCCCCACTGAGCATGGAGCCCGGGGCACAGTCTCATGGGGCTGATCTCAGGACCCCGAGAGAATGACCTGAACTGAAATAAAGAATCAGACACTTAAGCAACTGAGCCACCCAGGCGCCCCTTGGAATCTATTTCTGTTGACTACAGTTTCTCTTGATTATGCCTTGCTTCACAATTCTTTGGCATGTGCAGTTTTAAAGCTTTATTGAATTTAACTGACATACCACAAACTGCACATTTAACCTATTCATTTGATAACTTCTGATTTATGTATATACTTCCAAAATTATCACAACAATCAAGATAATTAATATGTCCATCACTTCCAAAAATTTCCTGATGCCTCTTTGTAATTGTTCTCTCATGGTCCTCCCAAGGCCCCCAGATTCCATATCTAAGTAATGATGTTTTTTTCACTATATAAATTTGTGTTTTCTAGAATTTTATGAAAATAGAACTATATAGTACATAATACTTTTTAATAACTTCCTTTACTCAGCACAATTTTGAAATTCATACATGTTGCATGTATCAATTATTTTTGGTTGTTTAGACTTAGTAGGATAATATAGGGGTATGCCACAGTTTATTTACCAGTTTTCTGTTTCTTTGTGTAACCCTAAGTTTTCATGTCTCTTGGGAAAATGCCCAATTAGTAGAGTCGTTGGTTTGTATGGTAGGTGTATGTTTGGATTCTTAAGAAACTGCCAAAATGATTTCCAAAGTGCTTGCAATCAGAAGATTATGAGAGTTAAATTACTCAACATTTTCCAACCCTTGCTATGGTCAATCTTTAAGTCACCTGAGTGAGTATGTAGGAGTATCACATTGAGGGGTTCCCAATAACGTCAAACTTCTTTCATGTGCTTATTTGCCATTTGTATATCCTTCTTTGAAAAGTGTTCAATTCTTTTGCCCACATTTTTATTGGATTTTCTTATTGTTATTGAGTTGTAAATGTTCTTTATATATTCTAGATAAACATCCTTTGATATATACATATTTTGCAAATATATAGTTATATAATTGATATTTGTGTTTTGATCTGATACCCTACAACATTACTGAACTCACTTATCAGTCCTGGTAGCTTTTTGGGGTAATTCCATTGAATCGTGAATAGAATCCTGCTCCTTGCAGACTCTTGGGTAATTCTAGGTTTCTGAGTAGAGAAAACCAGTACAGCCTTTGATATACAATTCAGACTTACTTGGTAAAGATTTTTCATAATTTCTTTGCAATCAAAACTAATAATCATTTCCTTTTCTGGTACAGATTTAATTGTCTATGACAGACCAATCAACAAATTTAGGTCCCTCTTCAAAAGTCTCACTTCCCAGGTGGGGCACTTTCATTAGGTATTTTACTCTTGGCAAATGTAGAAGAGCTTCCTCTCTGACTTGTTGCTAAATGCTGCCCTGAGAATTCTCTGCCTCGTGCAGCCATACAATATTTATTCTTTATGTCCCCAGAATACACGATATTGTCGGATAGTTTTTATTCACTTAGCGGTATATTAGTGAACATGAAAATCTGCATGCTGTTTCGTTGGTTATGCTTTTAACTGAATCACTTCACGTGAACAAATAAAGCCACCAGCTCTTAGAGATCCCATCTGAGCTCAGTAGTTAATAAAGTTGTACTGACTCGTTTAGAAGACTATGAAAATGTGGTAGTGACCTTGATGGAAATACCTTGTTATTTGAAGCTGAGATTTATACTTCTTTTTCTTCTAAATCTAATTTTGTGACTGATGCTTGATTTTTGATTATTAAACCTCCCTTGCAGTTTGGGGAACACACCCAGAGTGGTAATTCCTGGTTGATTTTGGAAGCATTTTATTTAGGAATTTTTTCATTTCTGTTCATAAGAAGGGCCTGGTCTTTTATTTCCTCATTTTCCTGGTCTGGTCTTGACATGAAGGTTATATAACCACATAATATGAGTTAATGAATATTCTTTATTTTTCTTATTCTCTGGGAGAGTTGTGTCAGGTTGGAATGAACTGGTCTTTGCCACCCTGTTTATTAAGCTGTCCCTGGTATCCTTTCATAAGGATACACTCTCTTCCACCCCACCATCTTCCCTAAGACCCACGGGACCCCACTGATGGAGCACCTAAGGTGCCTGTCATATTATATTTGTTATCTCATCGTCATCTTCAAACAGGTCGTTAGCCTACGTAATAAGTTTCCATAAAGGAGGATATTGAGCAAAAAGATTGACTACTTTGTCCAGATCACTGATACAGTAAACAATGTTGTCAATGTGGAGGAAATCTTGCTGACTCCAAAGCCTCTTCTCTTTCCATAGTATTAAAACAAAATTTTTATTGCCATGACTTTCTGTTACATTATCCTCATAATTATGATCATACTCGTTAGACTCTGTTTGATCTTTGATAAGAGGATAAAATCCTGTCAAACTCTTGTAAAGTATGGAATAGTTGAAATAACACACTTGTAAAATTTCTATTTCTACATATAGGAATTATGTAAATTCCTCTTAATACCACATGCAAGGTATTTTGAATACTCAAAATATATATCACATTTCCATCACCATACTTGAGACATCTGTTCAGTGCTGTGTTTTAAACAGTTTTGTATTATTGGCTTATCCCCTCCAGTTAGACTTGAGATTGGCTAGACAGGTGGCAATTAAATTAATTTTTCATTTTTGACTAATGAAACTTACAAGGAAACCAGTGAGGAAAGGAGGAAAGAAGAGCTGCTCTAGCCGAAGCCGAGATAAAGGTGGGGGGCGTGGGAGGCTTTCAGCAAACCCACTCCGGACATCCTTGATGCCTTGCACCAGCCTTTGATGCCTCTCTGTGAAAACACCAGCGCTCTCAAAAATCACTGCTTTAGCCTGACTTTGTTTTCCTAATGAAAATCAGAAGGGTGCGTGCGTGTGTGTGTGTGTGTGTGTGTGTGTGCGCGCGCGCGAGCGAGCGAGAGAGAGAGAGAGAGAGAGAGAGAGAGAGAGAGAGAGAGGTTTTGGAGTCTTAGATCTTGTTCTTGACTCCCACTTATAGTACATTTGTAATAAATACCTCAAAATGAAGTCCCTAAAACATCTATAAATTGATAACAGAAAAGCACAGCCCAAAGATACCCCAGGACACCCTCGTCGAGAGCATCTGGAAGGACCGCTGAGTGTGGGGCGGACCTCTTGGCGGTGACCCGGGTTTAGCCGCGCTTGTACAAAAAGCAGCCTTGCCTTCTCTCCGTGATCTTTCCTTGCTTCTCTTCTCCAGACCAATGAAAGACGCTCTGCCTTCCTCTCTCACAGCTCCCAGGATGTAGTTATTTCCTCTTCCTCCTTTTGAGGTTCATCCACTGCTATTGGATACCCTGCATTCTATGTTCTAATCACTTTTGTCCCTGAACATGTTACAAACATCTTGACACATTTGCTTATGTGGTTTCTTCTGCCTGAAGTTCCCTTCTCTGCCTCCTTTCTTGGAAGACTTCAATTTTTTTTTTTCCAAATCACAGACACAGACAAAAATGCTCCAAACCTGTACTTCATTCAAACTTGCTAAGCAAAATTATTACTTGGGCCTATACCCTCGGATAGCACTGTGTGTATAATTTTTCCATAACATTTACCACAGTGAATCATCATACTTGGTTATCTCTCTTTTCCTCCAGTTGGACTCTTTTGAGGAAGGGCTGTATCATGTTCATTTCTCGTCTTCCCATGCCCAGCATAGACCCAGCTCCTAGTAGGTGCTCTAAAAATTGGCAAATAGATGTCTAACAAAAGTGTCCTAAAATATCACACTTCTCCAGCAGGTGCCACCATGCCATAAAAATATTCTGGCCTGAAATTTCTCTGTATTCGAGGCATTGAGTTATGCAAAATTAAATGAATGCCCTACTTTATCAATCTAATTGATATGCACTTAGTTAAAATCAAAGCTGGAACGCTGTTGGATTTACTTCTGTGCTGTGAGCAGAGTACACCTGAAGTCATGCACGCATTTGCTTGGGACACATTCTTTGCAAGGCTTAGTATTTAAATAAGACAGCTTAACAAGGCCAAAATGAAGGGCTGATTTAGTAACAGATTTCATTATAAACATAATGCCTGTGTATGTGAGACCAGGAATCTGAGGCAGTGATCAAAACATTCGAGAATGAATCAATGTGATGATTTTAGACTTAAAGAAGAGTTACTGAAAACAAAGAGAACCTGTAAGTAAGGAAAAATAAAACCAAAACAATAAATTCCCAGGGTGCCCTGGTGACTCAGTCACTTAAGCTTTTGCCTACAGCTCAAGTCGTGATCCCAGGGTCCTGGGATTGGCCCTGCATTGGGCTCCCTGCTCAGAGGGGAGCCTGCTTCTCACCTCCCTCTTGCTCGTTGCTATGTGTGCACACAGGCGCTCACTCTTTCTCTCAAATAAATATATAAAATCTTTTCTAAAAACCCCACTAAATTCCCCATAGAAACAAATCTCTCTCAAATGTAAGAGGCAGAAGACATCACCATTATTAAGTACAGGTATTATATGGAAAGATAAAATTACAGTGGTGTTTTTGTCTAACTGACCCTTTGTCTTTGTAACCTTAGAAGTCACCTACCTCTACGAATACTCTGCGTTTCACAAGCAAGGTGGGGAAGGCAGGCTTAAATAAAAAATAATAAACTTCTCCAAAATCAAGGATCTTGAGCTCTTTAAGGAACATATGAATTCAAATGTATTTTCGTTACTATCACACCTACGTAACAACCCGCACTCAACACATCCCCTAAGAGGTCTTTCCATTCCTATGTGCTTTCCCCACCTCGGTCTTAGTATGATCTCAGCGGCCAGCACCTACGCTCTTCTCCAGAGGTCTGCTGTCTTGGGAGAGAAGATAATTAGCAAACAAAAATAAAGACCTAATACATCCAACATGGATTTGTGCCAAGGAAGATGTGAAGCCAGGTGAGGAAACATACATGTATGAAATTGGTGCCATTTTAGATAGTGGGGTGAGTTATCTTTTTGGACACCAAGCTATTTTTTCTCATATGTGATTCTATTCATTCATTTAACAAATATATCAGTGACATCTTGGTGTCAGACACTGTTCTCAACTTTCTAAATGGACGTAAGGAAAAGATAGTGTCCTGTCCCTTAAAAAGCTTGTGGATTACTGAAGGGAAATGCATACAGTTTGTGTACACACACATTTATATACTTAAATACACAGATATAGTCACACATGCACACACCGAAAGTTATACTAGATGTTAAGGGTGTTTTGTTGTGTTGTGTTTTGTTGTGTTTTTTAAGTAGGCTCCATGCTCAGCCTGGAGCCCAGTGCTGGGCTTGAACCTACCACCCTGAGATCAAGACCTGAGCTGAGATCAAGAATCAGACGCTTAAACTTGACTGAGCCACCCAGGCCCCCCTGATGTTAAGCCTTTTGGTAGAACTTCAGCATTAGAGTGTACTCTAATGTCAGTCATTCCAATAGGACCTTGAAAGGTTCATGGCTGGTATTGTTGGCAGTTTTCCAAAGATGAGCATTTATTTCCTGGCTGGTGTGTGGGAGCGAGTTGGCTAGCTAGCAAGGAACCTGAGGAACCTCCATTGACTGCTTGGTGACTGCAGTTTTTTATTCTCTACGTGCTTTGTGCATTATAATTAGAATATCTTTTTATATTTTTTAAGAAAGGAATAATTTTAAGAGAGTCAATTGCTAGTAGTGGTAACAAAAGACAAGTCAAAGGGGCTTTACAGAGTGATGGTTACTAAATATAATGGGGGTAGTGGGCTCATGGTATTTTTTAGTTTTATATGCTTCTGTTTATAAAGTCAATAATATGCCCGTTGTACGTTCAGGGTTTGTGAATGAACAGTCTATGGATTGGACATGACACAGTGAGCTACCAAGATAAAGAGGACAAATGTTGCCTCGACAAAGGCTTCATTAAAGGTGAAATCCCTTGCAGCAAACCTTGGGAGGTAATAAGAGTTGGCTAGGTAGAGAGATGTGGGAAAGACAGGAGCCAAGGATCAGTTGACTGAAACAGTGGTTTTGAGTCCAGGAAGTTAGAAGTCCTTCTTTCAGGCTAAAGACACATGGATTGGGTGCAGGAGGGAGAGCACAGGTGAAAGGAATTCCTGTGAGGAAGAAAGGTTTGCGAATATTCGAGATACTCTGTCTATACCTAGGAGTATAGATCAGAAGGAAGCAAGAAAGGCCACTTTGGGCTAGAAGGTAAATTACAGGATTGTACCATCATCTGTGAGGAGGAGGATGGCACTGCCATTTTTGCCCAGGGGAAATTCAGTGGTTTACCTTCTGTTCTAGGAAAATCCCACCCCAAATGCCAATTTGTTGTCCTAATACCATTAAGGATGAAGGGGACAGGGGGCTGCAGTAGAAGTTAAGAAACCCTACTGACCCAAGGCACTGTGGGTCTGCCCCGTGCCAGGTACTGTGGTGCTAACTTTTCACGTATCCTCGCTCCTCCCAAAACACAGTGGGACAGTCTTTAGAGCCATGTCTAGAACTAAAGAAGATAAGTTCCAGGGAAATTAAATGTAGGGCTTCATGACATAGCCAGAGCTGGGATTCTAACTGAGGGCTGACCTCCTACAAAACCCTGACTTATTCCTCTTTATCAGGTTGCAGCAGACAGATACAAAAAGGATTAAGAGGAAAGTAGAACATTCTAAAATTCTAAAAGTCAATCTCCAGTTACTTTTGATTCCTTCACTCCAGTGAAGGAATATACAACTAACCCAAGTCCCTTTTGAACTCATGTGGCTCCAAAAAATATTTGAATAAACATACTTTCCCATCCCTATCCTAGCATGAAGGGTAACCAAATCGATTTCCATTGAGTACTTGCTTCAGTTGATTGATTTTTTTTTTCCTTTCTTATCCCTGAATGTTTTTGTGTTTTGGGAGTTGAGTTGGAAGTAGAAAGCCATTTTCAAGAAACCTGCACATCCCTGTAAAGATGAATAAGGGTCAGAGGTGAGAAGGCTACATGGTTTTAGTCAAAATGAGTTTCCTACTGTATTACCACGTCAGAAAACAGGAGAAAAGAACACCCGGGGATATCGCGTTTAAATTAAATAAACGGTGGTCATTATTTACCTTGAGAAAGGTAAACATTTCTTAAAATGATGCTTTGGTTTTTCTTTTTTGAAATATGAGATTAGATATTCATACAGATTATATGCTGGTAAGATTTCAAGTTTGACTGGGCTGCTTACTGGTACGTCCATAGGAGTGAGAAATTGTTGGTGTTGGTCAAAGCTTAAGTGGAGCCAGAGATTGTAGCAGAGTGGAGAGAACAAGGTCTCTCAGGAGGAGAGGGGGCCTTGGGAGGAGTAGGTGGCTAATTATCGAATTCCAGAAGAATTATAAAAGCTATTAAGCCTATTCCATCTCAGAAGACAATAATGAGTAGTGAAAGTGATAATTAGGAGACTTGATGCAAAATATTTATCAGTAAGAGATACCATAGTCTTCTGGCTCTCAGTCACATGGATGAAGCCATCCGTAACCCCCCTACCTAATTATTCCTCTTCGACTCACTGTTTATCACATCACCTTTTTATTTTGTTTATTAAATTTACCACAGTCAGAAATTATCATATTTACGAGTTTATTTACCTGCCTATTTGTTTACATGTTATCTTCTGACTTTGCCCACTACGTGTAAGTGCCACGGGGTCAGTAATCTGGTCCATGTGGTTCAACTTCTTGTCACCACTCCCTAGACTAACTCAGGCTACGAAGGGTGTAACTCTTACATACACTGAGTTTTTGAGTAATTGAGTAAATGGATACACCATTTGTGATGTTTCAAGTATTAGTTAATATTAACATAAGTCAGTATTTATAAAGAACTTAAAACAGGTCCTTGCATATAGTACAATAAATGCTTGTTAACTAAGTGAATATCTTCCTGACTAATATGAGCTGACCGATCTCCCTCAAACTGAAGTCACTTCTGAGAAATAAGAGAATGTAGACATTTAAGTTCATGCCTGTGATCATCTAGAACATGATTCATAGTTAATGCTCCATAACGGAATTTCTGACCATCAGTGGTTTTGTGTGCTTTTTAGGGAACTTAAAGGAAATTAAATCTTTGGCCTTAACTGAATCCCTGTCTTTGGTTTACCCTCAAGAAAGAGAAATGCAAAACAGTTGTCCTTCCCTCATACTTAAGGACATTCTGAAGTTCTTATCAGAAGATAGTGAACCATTATTGGCTATTTGACAGTGTAAACTTTATTGCGGTGAAAGCTTCGTGAGAACAACCAAAAACTTCTCACTGGTCATTGTTGTATCCTGAGAATAAGCTCCACGGCTGGCATACGGTAGGCGTCCCAAAAATGTTTAATGAAGGAATGTGCTAATGTGGGGAGGAAGGAGGCATCAGGATATTTTTGGAATCTTCCAGAATCCTCACATAAATACAGATGGGGTAGCTTGATAACAAAACTACAACCAAGGGACAAGGTTTAAGGCAACACTCAGGATAGATTTTCCTTATTTTTATTATTATTTCTCATGGCTCTGGAGGCTGCAAGTCCAAGGTCAGGGTGCCAGGATTGTTGGGTTCTGGGTCACAGACTGCCAACTTTTCATTGTATCCTCCATGGCAGAGAGCAGAGACAGAAAGAAGACTCTCTTAGGACTCTCATAAGGGCACAGATCCCACTCAGGAGGGCCCTACCCTCAGGACCTCGTTGGATCCTAAGTCTCTCCCGAAGGCCCCACCTCCTAGTACTATGCGGATGAGGAGGGGTAGGGCCTCAACGTACGAGTGTTGGGGGGATACAGATACTCAGTCCATACTAGCCCACCGGTGATCACTGAGTGGTACCCATTGCCGTTGTCATCACAGAAGAGCCAAACAGGAATATTATGCAGCTCCTGGTGAAATAGCACAGTGTCACTTACAGTCTCGCCAAAGGGATAACACCTGAGTCCGAGTAAGCCTCTGCACCCAGCTGCCAACTTGCAGCTGAACAAAGGAATGTTGAAATTCATCGTGAATTTACAATCATCAAAATCCAGACTGTGGGCTACTGCTGATTAAACGGCCTGGTTCTTGTAAAAAGTGAAAAGCAAGAAAAGAAAAAAAGGTGGGGGGGTGCTGGAGGATAATCCTACGTAATAAAAGTAATTTAAAAGACATCAGTTTTTGAAATTAGACATGTCTAAGGACGCTCACTCGAATAAAAGCTTTGAGAAGTGGAAAGAAGTAATTACTGCCTATTAGTGTTAGAGTTCCAGGGCTCTAATGGGATGGGGAACATGGTAAAGCCTTTGGATATGACTGGAAAATTAATTTATCTTGTAATTCACTGAGTTATACGTTTGCGTGGTTTTCTATACCTCGTGTCTTATTTTACAATAAAAAGGTAGAAAAACTGTTTCCCAGGCGTTTGGGCAAATAGATCACAAAAAGTCTAGAAAGATCTAGTGATACATGGTGCAGATCATTCACTGATGACTCTGAATATGTATGTAGACACTGATTACGTATGTCTGCTTTAGACTCCAGCCCAAATTCTTCAGTAAATTTCATGTCCCCTGGCTTAGACAAAGGATGGAAAAATCAGCTAAGCGTGCATACTAATACCCTCTGTTTGAGGCCAAGTTTTGGCGATATTTTTCACTAGCAAAAAGTTGACCGAGCAGCTACTCTGGGCTGGAGCCCTTGCTTAGGTATTTAAAACAAAAAGAGGGGACTGGCATGGTTTCTGCACCCGGAGGGCATAAAATACAATTGCAACATGAGATTTTTTTTCCCCTCCATTTCACACAAATTAAATTGCATTGACATGTTCCCTGATTCTCAACATGGAACGTCTTGACTTCCATGAACTTCAAAAAAATACTGGGCTTAAAGGTCCCTGAGTTTATTTTAACCTAAGAAGTCAAAGGGCAGAATGAATTTGTGCCTTGATGATGCTGAACAAGTCTTTAGTTGACAATCAAATCGTATCTCTCTCTCTCTCTTTCTGTTTCATTGTTTTATTTTTTGCTTTTGAATATTAGATAGTTCAAAGCACGATGCTTGTTATTTCTCAATAAAAACTATTATTTTGCAATACAAATATTGGATTAGTATGTTGTACAACGAAACTAATATAATTGCTGTGTGTCAATATACCTCAATTTAAAAAACTGAAGAGAAGGATTTCCTTATAGTAAGTCATAAGAGCGTAAGGGTGAATTAACTTTATTCAGCACCTAATACATTTCTTAAGATTCTGGGTTGGCTCTATGTCTACAGCTTCATTTTCACAGCAAGCCTCTCAAGCAGTTGTTCTAATCACTCCCACTTTGCAGATGTCAAAAGAGAAGTTCCAGTGGTTGTGATTTGCCTGAGGACAGTCCCCAAATTAGGTGGTTGAGCTAAAGTTTGAGCCAAAGTTTCTGCCTCCAGGTCCCAGGTTTGTCCTTCCAAACAGATCTCTAAGGGGCCAATTAGATTCCAGCATTCTTGTCTTGTGTTTACACCAGAGGTTGATTGCCTTTTGTAATTCTAGATCCTATCAAAATGCTAAAGGAAGGAGAGCTCTCTTTCCTTCTCATCAGCCTTTTCTCTAGGGAAGGGATGAGGATTTAGTAAACTAACTCTTTTCCTTTGAGTTGGTTTAATTTCCTTTGATCTCTTTACACTTATTAGTGGTTGAGATGAACTCACCGGGAGTTTCCAGACAACACTATCCACCTATGTCAGTTTCCCAGTTGACTGTTCAACCCTATGAAATTCAATCTGTTGGGGCAGGTGCAACAAAAAATGGCAGTAAGAGGAGGTGAAAATAAGGAAATGATTCAGAAGAGCAGCCAAGTTAGCAAGCGTTCTTCCCCTGTTTTGTTTCCCTCAGTGCCAAAAATTAACCCACGATCCAGGTCCTTGGCTCCGTTCACCTGGCACACCCCTGGAGAGCAGTCAGGGTTAAACTGTTTACAGAGAGAACTTCTGCCTTTACTTGATGCTAAGGACAAATAAACAATCATCTATGCAAATACCACAAGCAGGGGATCTGTTAGCTACACAGGTACTAATTACTCAAGTATTTACTAGAGCAGTCGGCATCAATGTGCTAATTGGGCATTGTTTGGGAACACTTGAATTGGGGGATAATTCTAATCATCCCTTTTCTAAAACCCCTTACTCTCTTAAATAATCTTTATTCATTTTCTCCAGCAAGAAAAATGGAAGCTGTCAAAATAGAGGCTCAGGCAGAATAGCAAGCAAAGCAGGAGGAAGGGGAGAAGGAGATAAAGAAAGATATTCTCCAACTCAACCCCATTGCTGGTGGTGCGTTTTACCCGGGCACGGATACTTGGGGCGCTTTTCCTTAGTGCATCTCAAACAAATCCACCATTCACCCACTTCTTCAGGCTCTGAATTGCTCCAAATTAATATCAGAAGCAGAGAGGGTGCGTTTCCACTCCGACTCTCCAACTGTCCTCCACTTCTCTCTCTCCTTCCTTCCTGTTAGCGCACACTATGGGTGAGATAACCCCATGACTCAAAACAAGTGTATCCGTAGGAAATTCTGGTCTGGGTGGGGTTTTTTTTCCTTGAAATTCAGTGAATTTAACTTGAGTTGTATTTTTGTCAGTAAATACCTGACTAATTGCAGAAAAGCACTTACTTTAGTGGCCACTGGAGAGAAAAGAAAGAATTCTGCCTAAGAGCACTAATAGAAATCTTCCAAAAATCTATTCCAGAAATGGAAAATGGCGCCCTTCATTAAGGAGTTTCATCAGCCTTCCTGTCTGACTTAGGCTGACACCACCTTCTGTTCCTCTGTTTATTCCTAGAATGCAGTCCCAACAGTACGTGCAACAGCGTCGAAAATTTGCAGCTGCCTTCCTGGCATTCATTTTCATCTTGGCAGCTGTGGACACTGCTGAAGCAGGGAAGAAGGAGAAGCCAGGTAAGCTGTGGGGTCGTGAAGGCAAGACGGTTCATGGATTCATGTCCATCTGATCCAACCACCTGATTTTTGTGCTCCCTCCCTCCTTCCTTTTTTCCTTCTTTCTTCCTTCCCTCCCTCTCGCCCTCCCTCTCTCCTTTCTTCTGTTCCTTTTTTAGAGGAACCTAAATGACATCCCCCCCCGACCCCTCCCCACCATAAGTCCTAAAATATAGATGACGGTTATTAACATAACGATCATATTGTAGCTACTATGTACGGAACACTGGTGGGCAAGCCAGCGTTTTACTCATGTTGAGTCTCTTCCTCAAAAAAAGAGTCCTACAGGGAATTTTTGCTTTATCTCATATGAACAAAGGGGTAAACTGAAGTCAGAGCGATACAGCATCTTTTCTATGTCACTGCCAGCATCACACGTAGTAGACTGTGGAGCTGGGAGTCTGTTTGTGTCTGTGATGCACCACATTTAGCTTATGCTCCCATCTCTAAGACAAAGGAACATTGACTTGCAATGAAATGCTAACCTGACAACCATTACTTCTAAAAGAATATTGCCTTATCTTTCATGTTTCACTGTTTTGGAACATCTTTACCAGAAATGTTTGCCTCTAAAAGGAGGCGTCCTTAGATCCTTTGTACAGCCCCTGTCCCCTGGAGTTAAACTAACATGAGTTCTAGTTCCTTCAGTGTTCCTTCTCCCTTCTCTTGATCGTTCACCGATTCAGTCACTTGGCTAACAAGTGTCAAGGTGCTACGATTCACTGGACAGTGAAGACAGAGGTCAAAAGCACAGACCTCGTAATTACGGAGCCCTGGAATGAACTCGGTTGTAGGAATCAGAGTGTCCCAGAGGTGCACTCTTGTTCCTTTCTTCTTTCCAGAAAAAAAGGCGAAGAAGTCTGACTGTGGGGAATGGCAGTGGAGTGTGTGTGTGCCCACCAGTGGGGACTGTGGCCTGGGCACCCGGGAGGGCACCCGGACCGGAGCCGAGTGTAAGCAAACCATGAAGACCCAGAGATGTAAGATCCCCTGCAACTGGAAAAAGCAATTTGGAGGTAAGCCCCGTCCTGTTGAATTAATCTTCCACTCTGGGATATGGCTTGCATTCTTCCACCAATTATCTTTTTGAGCTTGACTACCACTTATTTTAAATAAGTTGATTTTATCAGATTGCAAATAACCCAATATCTTGCCTTACCCCCCAGGTTTCTCAACTTTGGTGCTACTACCATTTGGGGCCATGTAGTTTTTTGTTAGGGAGGGCACTGCAGGATATTATTCTGTGCACGGTGGGATATTGAGCAGCATCTCTGGCTTCTCTGCACTGGTTTCCAGTAGTACTCCCCACGCCCACCAACAGTGACACCTAAAAATGTCTCCAGATATTACCAGTTAATACTTGGAGTCAAAATAGTTGTAGATTGAGAACCACTGTCCTACTGATCAGGACATAAAATACACCCTTGACACCTCTTAAATGTGCATTTATCTTCTCTCTCTCCTTCTTCTAGTTCTCATTCCTTTTTTCTTCCTTCCCCCTTCTCTTATTTCTTCTCCTCTTCCTTCTCCAGACATCTTTCGGGGGCTTCCAGGCCCCACTCTCTCTTTTGATCTTTCCCCACCATCCACCCTGGTTAATAGATTTACTTGTCAAATCCAGCCAGGCTGCTTATTGTCACTTTTCATAGACTTTTCTCTCACTAACTATTGTCATTTTCCTGCTGGCTTCCTCTGCCTATTTGGGAAGGAGTCCTTCAGCACTTCCAACTTTGAAACCCACTATTGAACACCCAGATTACCTGTCTTTTCCACATTCCAAACTTTGTTTTTCTTGGCCTTGGTGGTACACAGTGCCCCAAATGTTCTTACTCTTTGCAGAAATGTATTCTGACCTATAAGACAGAAAAAAGGGCAATGAATATACACACTGGATCTTTTCCATTCTCTATAACCTTTAGGGGACTTTTTATGAATGGTAGTAAGTTCTATAAGGACATGGTGAAATTCAGATACATTTGGTCTTAAATTGTATATGGGTCCCCTAAAGACCCACCTACAAAAAGTTTTTAAAAGTGTGTCTTAAAGAATGAATGTGTAGAATACATAAAGAACTCTCAAAACTAAGAATCCAATGAGAAAGTGGGTAAAAGACATGGACATATGTTTTGCCATAGATGAGATACAGGTGACAAACACTTGAGAAGATGTTGAACATCTCTGCCCCATTAGGGAAATGGAAATGAAAACCAGTGAGATGTCACCATATACCACATACCTATCAGAAGAGCTAAAGTGATGAATAAGACCAAATGCTAAAGAAGAGGTTGAGAAACTAGATCACTCATACCTTGCTGATGGAAATGTAAAATGGTTCAGCCACATTAGAAAGGAGTATGGCAGGTTTTGTGTTTTTTTTTTTAATAAGAATAAACATCTGTTTACCATATAACACAGTGATTTCACTCTTGGCCATTTATCCTAGAGAAATGAAAACTTACGTTCCTCTAAAAATTTGTACATGAATAGTAGATAGCAGCTTTACTTATAATAGCCAAGAGCTGGAAACACCCCAGGTATCCCTCAACCAGTGAAAGGCTAAGCAATCTGTGATCCATACCTATTATGGAATACTACTTAGCAATAAAGAGGAACTGATTGTTGAAACACGCAAGTGGATGGATCTCCAAGAGATGCTGAGTGAAAAAAATGCCAATCTCAAAAGGTTATATAATATTCTTAAAATGACAAAAATTACAGAGATGGAGAAGAGATGAGTGATTGCCAGGGCTTGAGATGGGAAGGGAGGAAGGTGCCTAGGCTAAGGCTATGACAGGATTAACCCAAAGGACTGTTGTGTTGGACTCTTCTGCCTGTTAATGGTGTAGGTGTTCACTCATAGCTACAGACATAATGGCATCACACAGAACTAAATGCGCATGCGTACGCACAAATGAGTGCATGTGAAATTGGCAGAGCTTGAATGACTTCTGTGGGATGTATCCCTGTTCATTTCCTGGTGTGCTCAGGAACTCTGGTTATGCAAGAATCACAACTGAGGGGAAACGGAGTGAAGGATATAGGGGTCTCTCCATATTATTTCTTTCAACTGCATGGGACTCTACCATGATCTCACTACAAAAAGGTAAAAACAACAGTGCATCTACCTTTATGGCACTGCTAGAGGTACTCAAAGGTTTCTGTTTGGTCCTACCTTGCCTTTAGCGGAGTGCAAATACCAGTTCCAGGCCTGGGGAGAATGCGACCTGAATACCGCCTTGAAGACCAGAACTGGAAGTCTGAAGCGAGCCCTCCACAACGCCGACTGCCAGAAGACAGTCACCATCTCCAAGCCCTGTGGCAAGCTGACTAAGCCCAAACCTCAAGGTAGGTTCCTATCATTATATCACAGTTTTCATGTGCATGTGTTGATGGACTCATACAGGATTTTCAGGTATGGCAACTGGAATTTTCTGGAAGGAAATCTTAGGTGAATTACCTTAAGAAAGAGATTGAACAAGCCCTGTATGTTGAGCATCACACCAGTGCTTTTCAGCAGGCGATTGATGAGTTCAAATTAGAGTCCTCTGCACAGATGGGGCGTGGGGGCGGGGATTGGAACAGTCTTCTCACACAAATAAACAACTTAGCGGAATAGGCCAATTAAGACAGTTGTTGTATGGGGTGTATATTCCAAGCCCTAAACTGGGACTCCATCCTGACAAGTATGAACAAATTTATGGAGACCATGAGGCAGAAAATCTAAAATCAGGTCTCTCCTAGATTATCCAACAAACAAAGTTTCTATGAAGTCAGCTACATTACTTTCTCCACTGCATAAATTGATAGGTCCTATATTTCCTCCACTTCTTTCAGCCTTTATATATTTTTTAGTTACATTTTTTACCAAGTACATTCATCATGGAATTTTCAAGTTATGTAGAGCCGTCTTTCTGTTCATTCCCAGAAAGTTACACTCTGTTCTCATGTCAGAGAAAGGGAACCAAAACCAAATATCACGGCTGTGAGTTCGTAGAAATAGGATCCTAGGTGAGGGAAGACTAGGAGGTATTATACTCTTATTTCATGGGTGTTATGGGCTGAATGGTGTACCCTCCCTCGTCCATTCAAATGTTCAAGTTCTAACCCTCAGTACCTTAGAATGTGACTGTGTTTGGAGAGAAGGATTTTATTTTATTTTTTTAAAGATTTATCTTTTCGACAGAGAGAAATGTTACAAGTAGGCAGAGAGAAAGGCAGAGAGAGGAGGAAGCAGGCTCCCTGCTGAGCAGGGAGCCTGATGTGGGGTTCGATCCCAGGACCCTGAGATCATGACCTGAGCCGAAGGCAGAGGCTTTAACCCACTGAGCCACCCAGGCGCCCCGAGATAAGTCTTTTAAAGAGGTCATTAAAGTGCAATGTGACTGGCACGTGAAGGAGATTAGGACACATACATGCAGAGGGAAGACCCTAGCGCGACATAGCAATCTACAAGCCAAGGGGACACACCTCAGAATAAATCAGCTGCTGACAGTCGATCTTAGAGTTCCAGCCTCTAGAACTCTGAGAAAATACGTTCCTCTTGTTGAAGCCATCCACTCTGTGGTACAGGGTTAGGCAGCTCTTGCAAATAATATGGCAGGTCTCAGGGAACTCTAAAATATCTCCCTGGTTTGTGCTCATATTCGTGCTCTAAAATGGACTGGACAATGCATGCTGGCCAGATTAAATATAAGGAGAAATGCGGAAAAAATGAACATAAAACCCATAGTAAATGAAAATAGGGGGAAAAAAAATACCTCCAGAAATCAGGAGGATTGGCTGACTTGCTGCTATCGACAGAAAGGACTAATTTCACAGACCTAGCGTTTCAGTCTCTGATGGAGTTGTCCACAGACATGGTTGCCCCCAATGGTAGGGTGGCCAGACGCAGGCTAGACCTGCCGATGGCACATCTAGGATTCAGGCTGCCCTTTCCAGATCGTGGACATGCGCCGGTTGCAGTGTGTATTTGGGAGGTATGAAGGGGGGTGGGGTCAGTATATGGGTGTGTGTGCCCACTTTATAAGTATTACCTGTCTGGAGACAACTACACAGATCTAATGAAAATTAGTGGCCATGTCTATCCAGTGAGACATTTCCAAAACTGGAAGAACTCAGACATACATAGTTTTCAAATTAATTTATTTTTAAGGCAGTCAGAGAACCAAAATATTCAGCACAAATAGAGCCTGGAAAAGAAGAGGAATTAAAGAAGTCCCCATGCTCGACCACAGTGGTTCTCAACCTGGGCTACACATCAGAATTTCCTGTGAGAACTTCCAGAAATCCCAGTGCCCAGGCATAGCCCAGACCAACTATCTCAGCCTCAGTAGCTTTGAAAATTAAGATGTTCCTTAAAGGATTTCAGTATCAGCCAATATCAAGAATTACTGTGCTAGTAGGAAACTCACAGAGACTATACACACTCACATGTGTATACATACATGCACGTACACACATGTCTACAGTCCATTCTGGGTCTCTCCAGTGGGCGAGAGAAACTGCAGTCTAATGAATGAGGAGGAAAAAATGAGAGCGGTATTAGGCAGTGGTGGTAGGGCTGGGTGGATACAGAAAATGTTGCAAAGTTTGGAATAAATGGGACAAAGTGGAGATGTGATTCAGAAAGACCCTTCAGGATATTTGGTGAAGACATTAAGTGAGGACTTCTTTTGACCTGGACCAGTGAATAGTTGACCTCTTTACATTTTTCTCATCTGGTGATATGTAATGAAGGTTATAAGTTCGGCTCAGGCTTTCACCTTGAAAAATGGCGGTAAAAATATTTCAAGTGGGTAAACATTCTGTCCTTTGTTTCTATATAAAAAATTAAGGTATATAGGGGCCCCTGGGTGGCTCAGTCCGTTAAGCATCTTCCTCTGGCCCAGGTCATGATTCCAGAGACCTGGGATCAAGCCCCACATCAGGCTTCCTGCTCAGCTCAGAGCCTGCTTCTCCCTCTCCAGTTCCCCCTGCTCATGCTCTCTCTCTCTCTCTCTCTTTAAAAAAAAAAAAGTATTTAATTGAAAATGGGATTAGCCTGAGTGAGTTCTGTATTTCCCAGCACTAGGTAAAGCCCACCACTCCCAAATGGAAGACACTTTCTAGAGCATGATTTCTTTTTTTTAAATTTTAATTCCAGTGTAGTTAACATAGTGTTATATTAGTTTCTGGAATATAATATAGTGATTTAGCAATTCTGTATACTCCTCGGTACTCATCACAAGTATACTCTTAATCCCCTTCACCTATTTCCCCCATTCGTTCCTTACCTCCCCTCTGGTAAGCAGTTTATTTTCTATAGTCAAGAGTCTGTTTCTTGGTTTGCCTCTTCTTCTTCCCTTTGTTTCTTAAATTGCATGTATGGGCGAAACCATATGGTATTTGTCTCTGACTTATTTTGCTTAGCATTGTACTCTAGATCCACGCACATCATTGCAAATGGCAAGATTTCATTCTTTTTTATGGCTGAATAATATTCCAATGTGTATCTGTACCACATCATCTTCCTCCATTCATCAATTGATGGACACTTGGGCTGCTTCCATAATTTGACTATTGTAAATCAGGCTGCAGTCAACATGGGGGTGTACATATCTTTTCAAATTAGTGTTCTTGTATTTTTTAGGTAATTACCCAGTGGTGCAATTACTGAATCCTAGGGTAGTTCTACTTTTGACTTTTTGAGGAATCCCCATACTGTTTTCCAGAGTGGCTGCGCCAGTTTGCGTTCCCACCAGCAGTGCGTGAGGGTTCCTTTTTCTCCACATCGTCACCAACACTAGTTGTTTCTTGTGGTTTTGATTTTAGCCATTCTGACAGGTATGACGTGGTATCTCATTGTGGTTTTGATTTGCATTTCCTGATAGTGAGTGATGGTGCCCATCTTTTCACGTGTCTGTTGGCCATCTGGATGTCCTCTTTGGAGAAATGTCTGTTCATGTCTTCTCATTTTTTATGGATAATTTGGGTTTTTGGTATTTAGTTGTATAAGTTCTTTATATATTTTGAATACTAACCCTCCACTGGATATGTCATTTGAAAAGATCTTCTGCCATTCGACAAGTTGTTTTAGTTTCATTGATTTCCTTACTGTGCAGAATCTTTTTATCTTGGTGATGTCCCAGTAGTTTATTTTCACTTTGTTTTCCTTGCCTCAGGAGACACATCTAGAAAAATGTTGTTATCACTGATGTCAGAGAAATTACTGCCTGTACTGTCTCGGACATTATTTCTAGAAATGTTCTAGAAGACATCTACCAGAGGATAAGTTTCAGGAGGGCAGGGACCTGACCTGTGCTGTTCTCTACTGTATCCCTTTTGCTTAGAACAAGGAGTAGCCCATAGTTAAGTGCTGAATAAGCTGAAAGAAAAAAGATTTCGCACATTAAATTTATCATAGACTGCTGGAAGCTGCAGTAAAGAAGTCATTTAAGTAATATTTTCATACAGTTATGCAATTACAAATTATTTTTTCCCTTTCTTCCGGAAAGAATAACTCATCAGGGCTTCCTGCTACTTTAACTCAGGAAAGAGGGAGGTAGGGAACCCACTAATTTTGAGTCAGTCACTATTGATAGGATAGGCTCTCCTCATTTCCGCTTCAAAGCAACTATGTGCGTGAAATTGTGTTTATCTTACTTTATATTTGAGAAAGCACAGGCCAGAGAGGGTAAGCAACTTGTCTAAGGCTTCACAGCTTGCAAGTGGTGATTCGGAGTCAAGGTCAGACTGACACCAAAGACCACGCTGTGTCTGGGTATTATGAAACTTTGGCCATGTTAGATAAATCTCGATGTCTAGAATCATTCCATAGTGGAGATTCTGGGGACCTTGCCCGTCTGATGTAAGCCTGGTGGAACAGATGAGGAGGGAGAACATCCGTGATTCATCTAAATCCATCCTGTTGTGTAGAAGCAGAATCAGTTCCAGGCTTTCTTCTCTTTCGGCGCCATTTTCTGCCCTTTTACCCCAGTCCTGAGCTCATAGCCAGAAAGTACCTTTTTTCCCTCCATCATTACTTTCTCATCAAACACATCATCAAGTTCTGGTCTTTTGTCTGCCTTTTTTTTTTTTAATGTTTTTTTAATACACCTTTTTGGTTTGATTTCTGTCCTCTTTTGTTTTGGAAAATGGCAGTGGCTTAATATGCAAATGACATGACATGCAGTGTGGAAAACATGCTCTTTAAATTTTGGAGTGGAACATAGAGATATTGGTTAGGCTCTGACTACATGGCATTAAATTGAGAAAAATCTGGAGAATATCACTGTGACTTGATTCCTAATAAGGCCAAAAGTTTAAAAGACTTGCTTGGGGGAGAGAGGGCACTTACTATCCCGAGTTGGTGCCTGACTCTCGGAGATTACTAACTATCCCCCTTGCTTTAGTTAAAAAATCACCTTAAAACTCACCACACTCCGGTCCATTGGGTAGAAATGGTTCATCCGGTCGTTATGTCGATATTCCAGAAGCTCCGTACTCTAGCCTTGGTATAATTTCAGTGACACTAGATACCAATTTGGAAACTCTTACCTAAACATTCTCCTCTGTTGAAACGCCACTTCGGGGCGCCTGGGTGGCTCAGTGGGTTAAGCCTCTGCCTTCGGCTCAGGCCATCATCTCAGGATCCTGGGATCCGGCTTTCTGCTCGGCGGGGAGCCTGCTTCCCCCTCTCCTTCTGCCTGCCTCTCTGCTTGTGATCTCTCTCTCTGTCAAATAAATAAATAAAATCTTAAAAAAAAAACCCCACTTAATCCAAGAAGAGGTTTTAGTTCTCTTCTTCCGTATGATATACCCAGAAGAAGGGAGAATTGATATTCTTATGTAGACGTAAGAACCGAAAGGTGTGTAACTAAAATCTAGCTTTCCTGGGGATGGGGACAGGATTACTCTGGAGAGGTCAGTGATTGAAAGATTGTAGCTGAAATTTGCTTTATTGCTGCCAGAATCTACAAGGGATAAGTTGGCAAGCAATTGCATTGGACACTGGAGATTTTAATTTCTCAGGAAAAGAGACTGAGAGTATTAGTTATTAATTAAGAAAATCCTATATTTGTCCAGGTTTTTAATTGCAGCAAGGTCTACTCTAGCTAGTTAAGCAGAAAAGGGTTATTCTGGGGTATTATATAGCTCACAGAATCTCCAGAAGGGCCAGAGGACTTGAGTTGGATCCAGCAGGATTGCAGCAGAAAGCAACAGATCCAAGAGAAATGTCTAATCATGCCAAAAGTGACTGATGAAGCAGAAACCCTGCTGCTAAAATTACCCACAGTTCAGCACATATGCTAAGAATTGAACACTATACCTGTCTCCTCAAAACCAGATACTTTTTCCTCCCTTCTTGCCAAAATACCCAATTTCCCCCAAAACTGGCCCTTTTTTTCCTGGTTGCTGACTTCTGCCTCTAGGACTCAAAGTGTGCCTGCTTGCTGGAAACTAGGTCACCTATAAGATCCCGCTGCAAGGGACTCTGGGAAAATGTGTCTTTAACTTTCAAAACTCTCCCTATAGATACGAGAGGAGTAGGTGAGTGAGTCTTGAATTGGTATTTAGTGAGCAGTCGGCCCGGGAGTGTGCGGGAATGTTGGAGTGTATTGAAGTCCTCATTGGACCTAACCCTCACTGCTTTTGCCTAGATGAGGCATTGATGACATTTCTCAGAGAAGTTGCCAAGAGTAATCTCATATTGGGAAAGTTCCTCCACTGTAGAGTGAGTAAGGGCTCTCCTTGTTGGAACCACCAGTAGTGTGTTTTTTTGTTGAGTCATTATGGTCTTTTCAGTTTGGGGGGAAAAAAGTGGGGATAATTGAGCTGTGGACAAGTGAAGAAAGTGGGAATCGGGGTCACTCTGCCGACAGCACTTACATAAATGATCAGAGCACAATCCCTTCAGAGGGCAGGGAACGGGTCTCTATCCACAGTGCCTCTCAGTGGTCCCCTTGGAGGATGGGCTCACTAGGGAATGAGAAGGTGGCCAAGCTAAGTGGAGCTGGCAAGATGGCCCACCTGTGGGAGAGCTGTGGCCGTGCAGGCGGTCCCGTCTGTGTGAGCAGGTGCAGCGCAGTGAAGCAGGCTTCTGGTAGTTACCACTGGAGTCTAAGCTGAGGCTGAATCGGGCCTAATGATCATCTTAGAACATTCTAGAATCTTAAGTTATTGTTGAAATGGAAATTATTAGTTGTTCCTGTTTAAATAAGATATATAAATAAGGGGTATTGTGAGGGTTTTTTCTTGATACTCACAGGTGAACATGGCATTTGTGTCAGCCTTCAGCTTTGCCTGAGACAGGAAGAGGTGGGAGCATGGGAATGTGTCTGTGCTACAGGTGGGCCGGGGAACCAGGTTAGCGCCCCCCCCCCCATTCACCACTCATGCTCTGCTCTCACCAGATCCTTGTTACTGGTCCCCCTGCTCCCGAAAACCCCAATTCCTTTTACTTCTTCCCAGCTATTTCTCAAAGTTTTACCATCTTGCTGCTCTTTTTTTGGACAGTGGCCTAGCCCTCTCTCAGGTTTTGATCCTTAGAGATCAAAAGGACGGCCACTGTTTCAGTGCAAGACTCGGCTGTGTGCAGGACCCGGCGCTGGGCAGCGGATTACAAATGAGAAAGGGGGGTCAGTAAAGTGATAGTCCCAGCATTCTCAGTTCTCTCCTGCTCAGTAGAGGTTTTTTGCTGCTGCTTTTAAAGATGAAAGAAGTTGCCAACATTTCCTTCTAGAGTCTGGGCTCGGCCATCCCTTAGCAGTGAGCGTGGCGCCGCCCTGCGATGCGCTCTGCGAGGCTGTGTGGAGAGAGGTGGCGGGGAGCCTGGGACGGGCTCCCTTCTCCCCGAGCCCCCGGCAGCTCGGTGGTGGCTGCCCTCGTCTATGACCGGAAAGAGAGGCCTGGGGAATCAGGCGGGAACTTTGTCCTTATTCAGAGCGAAAGCCCTGCTCCGTTGGGTCTTAAGGCTTGATTTGGTTTTTATTCTGCTGTGGAAATGTCTTCCAACAGCTGCATCTTCTTTCCCATTCGCGATACTGTAGCTGACGTGAAAACATCTAGTTCTGCCCCTTTCTTCTTAGCAGAACAGTTTTGTCTTCTGTCAACTGAAGTCTACACGGACTGCCTGCTTAGGGTCAGGATGGAGGGACTGTGTAAAAATGCTTGAGAAACGTGCGGTTTTCTTCAGACTCCTTCCCTCCTTCCAAATGACAATCCTGAGGTGGGGGTTTCCCTCAGGACCTTTTTAGGCGAAAGGACTGTGGCCATGACGACAGCAGTAATTACAATTAATATTTATCGAGAGGCTTGTACGTTAGGAGGATATTTTAGTATAGTGGGTCTACCCTGTGTCCTTGAATCATCACAAAAACCCTGGGACAGGGTTGCTGTCATCATTCCTGATTTTACATCTGAGGACAGAGTCAGAGAAGTTGGACGCTTCGCCTGAGGCGGTACAGCTAATAATACCGGTGTCTCGGTTTCTTACCGAGGAAGGAATTTCAGCCCCAGCCCTAAACCCCCTCTGGGGTCGTGGCCTTCCGTCAGCCCCGGCCTCCTCGGCGGCCCCCGGCGCCCGCTCTCCTTCCAGCCGCGGTACCTCTCGCTCTGTGAAGTGCAGCTTGTTCGCGTGGCTCGCGGTTGGCGGGCGGGCCGGGGCTTAAACGACCGAGCTGCAGGGCCCCGCCGAGCGGGAGAAGCCGAGCCTCCGGGGCAGCTGCGGTGGGAGACGGAAGCATCTGGTCCTCCGGCCCGGTTTCCCAGTGACTCGTTTATTTGTAAACTCGGAAGAGCCTGCCGTGGAGCGGGCAGTGTGGCGGGCGCTGGTGCTGCTAAGCAAGTGTCCTTCCCTTTCCCTGCCGCGCTCTAGCCGGGGAGGGGGCGGCGAGGAGGGACAAAAACAATGAAGAACTGAAAGGATAAGAACTCACTGGCGGAAGTGGTCTTGAAAACCAAAGAGCCCAGGGCTTGAGTGGTGGCGGAGGGAGGGTGGCTGTTAGAGACACCGGGAAAAGCTGCTCTGCGAGTAAGTGGGGAATTTGGCCTTGACTACAGAGCAGGAGCTAGCCCTACTTGTTGCTAAATGAAACAAGGACAAGTTCAAAGCCCCTGAGGCCACACAGACTTGGTTTTGTTCAAGGACGAGAAAAGAGCAGTGTGAAAACTGGCGAGGCTTCCCTTCCCGATGTTTGGTCGCCGCCTTTCCACGGGACGGGCTGCTCCGGCAAGACGTCCATTCGTTCCTCCTCCGGAGCGAGCGCCCTTCCTCTCCCCACCCTGGGCCTCTCGAGGGCAGGAGCCACAGCTCGGTCCCCTTGGCCGTCCCGCCCCGAGAACCCCTGCTGGAGCAGCGAGAGTCGTCACCGGGCGGTTTTCCTCCAGCCCCGTGAAAGGGCGCGTAGCCCTCGGGGCTGGGACCTTAACTGTTCGCGGGGCTCACCTCACCCCGTGGGGCTGGTTTCGTCTCCCTTGCTGAGCCGCGCGCCCCAGCCGGCGTGAGGGAAGGCCGCGCCGGCTCCAGCAGCTCCCACGAGTGCGTTACCGGGCTGAGGGACCGGGTCTCTTCCCCGTGAGGCTTTCGTATTTGTCGCCTCGGGCTTCTTCCGGACGGAGCCTTTGTGCTTCGCGCTTTCCGTGGTCTGAGTTCCTGCGGAATGTCTTTGAAGCCCCCGGCATCTCCCTAAGTCGTTAGGGTGCGTCGTCTCTCTCACTCCTCACAGGAGCTCCAGGGAGAGCTGTTCCCGTTTTACAAAACAGGACGCGAAGGCTGCGATTTGCGGGAGGCCACCCAGCCCGAGGGGGGATGGATTACAACTCGAACTGAGTCCATGTCCCAGAGTCCTTGGTCCTACCCATGCTCCCCACACCGAGCGCTCCGTCTGGCGTTGCTTAGGATATTCTGAAAGAAGTCGAGACTTTTGGATCCTATTTCTGCAATAATCGTAGATCGTTGCCGTCCGCGTGTGCGGGGTCATCTTTGGCTCCGGCCCGCCTTTGTGTGCGAGGTGCTCTGAAGCAAACAACAGCCTTTAGTGCCGCTCCTCTCAGGCTGGACGCTCGCGTGGAGCAGGGCGCGCGGCGCGGCGGAGCCGGCGGCCCAGGCGGACCCGAGCGGGATTCGGATCGCCGCCTCGGCGCGGGGAGGGTCAGAGCGGCCCCGGGGCTTCCCGAGGACCCGAGGCTCTGCTGTCCGGGGCGACGCTTCGCGGCTCTCCGACGCCAGCCAGCTTTGCCCGATGCAGAGGCTCTGGGAACCCTCAGGGCGACCGGAGCAGCCTGGCCGTTGCTCAGCATAAGACGGAGGGGCAAGGGAAACAAAGATCCAAAAGACTTTTTCTAGACGGGTAAACAGCATTTGTAGAAGAGCTGGTCAGAGATGCAGAGAGCAGGTGAAAACGTTTCTGGTGTCCGAGGGCTCGGGGACACGGGGGCCGAGACCCGGAGCCGTTCCCGGGGGGTTCGTCTCTGTTTGCAAGGCTTTCGGAGACTGTTCTCATTCACAGAAAAGTGCATGTTTAGATCTTCAGCAGTCGCCGAAAAGCACTACATGAAGCCGCTGTGAAGTCTTCTAAGTCTGGGGGCCCCTCTTCACGTCTAACCCAGGCCGCTGCTGTAGACAGAGCAGCAGGTGGGGGCGGGAACAGGCGGCGAAACTATAGGGGCGCCAAATCCCCTACTGCCCACCACCCAAGCCACGTCCTTAAATGACGTGTATTTACAATTCCGGGGGCCACACTGAAGACGCAGTAAACGGACCTCTATTTGCACTTCTGCAACGAATGAGGGCGCGCTGCAAGCTCCACAGAAATGGAAGTGCGAAGTCTGACTCACTGGGGGAGGGGATCGCTAGCACCCGGGAAACTCAGGGGACACAGTGCCTCAGCTGGGGTGGCTTCAAGAGCAGAAGTCTGTCTTCTCACAGCTGTGCGGGCTCGAAGGCGGAGATCAAGGTTTCTGCAGGGTTGAGTCTTTCCGAAGGTTGTGAGGGAAGGATCCGTCAGACCTCTTTTTTCCCTTTGGCTCACAGATGCCATCTTGTCCTTATGTCTTCACATAGTCTTCGCTCTGTGCATGTCTGTGTTCAAATTCCCTCTTCTCCTAAGGACTCCAGTCATCTTGGATGAGGGTGCACCCTGATGACCTCATTTTAACTTAATTACCTCTCCCCAGGTATGTTCCCATTCTGAGGTGTGAGGGTCAGGAATTCAATGTGAATTTTTGAGGAAAACCTAACTCAGCCTGTAACAACTGACACATAGAATCAGTTGGAATAACAACAACAACAAAACCACTCGGGAAGCAAATAAATGATTTATGGAGCTATACCTACTGAAATTTTAAATATTCTAGACTTCAAACTTTTACCCTTTGACAGAAATCAGAATTTGATTTTCCAGTAGCACCAGTCATGTAATGTTCAACATGTAAGATTTGATAGTAAGACAGCTTTTCTCCCTGGACCCTCATTCTTGCAGAAACAAGCTTTCGAACATTTACATATCATATCAGAAATATCATCTCTTTCCTGTGTGGGGGTGGAAATGAAGTGGAAGGTCTTCAGAGTGGTGTACAGGTTGAGGAAGGGGCAGATGCTTTTGCTGAATATAGGAAACCCAACACTACTTCCCACCCCCATGGTTTTCTGTGTGCGTGCGCATATCACGCTGCCTGACTCGAGTTCTTCGAAGTAACTTCGGAAGACACGAAAATGAAGTTAGAGCCACTGCACGTGCACACACACACCCTAACACAGGTATCAGAAATGCATGCCTTGCACAGGCAGTTTTCCTTGCATTAGTTATGTTTGCCTCTCTTCAGTTTCACTTAGAACTTAAAATTTAGCAGGTGACCAACCCGCACCCAGAGCTGTTGTTTTCCTACTATAACTTATATACAAGTGAGAACACCATGGATTAAAGGCCTTACAGATGAAGCCCTTCTGATCCCCTTTCTCACTGCACTTCTGTCCTGTGACTCAGAGGGAAAATTCACACAAATGTTTAGCTGTTCCGAACCAATGAATAGGTGTAGCTAATACATGAGGGTACCGTAGGCATGTTGATGATTTTCTTGCTGGGATCACATACACATAGGTCAGATCAGGGAGTGACCCCAACATACTCATGACTACTGAAGAAAAAAAGTGCATCCTAACAAGGGTCTCTTTCACAATTAGCTGGGGAAGCCAATAGGTATCTCAACCCCTTCCTTTAAAGAAAGGGGAATGGAGAGACAGAAGGGAAAAGAGGCTGAAAAGGCTGAGTAGGGTCTTGGGTGAAGGGAGGGGGGTTTACTCTACCAAACCTGGGTATTGGGAACGTAACTGACTTGTATAGTATCTTAAAAAGCTTCCTCTGTGTGATGGATGAAATAATCCACTAAAAGTACAGTTCAATCTGTATTACTCACCAGAATTTTCATAGTTTAACTTTGTTTTGAGGAGATGCAGTTAAATGCTGACTCACCTCTCAGAGTAAGTGGGGGCAAGACAGAGGTTCCCCGTAGAGTCCAGACGGACACATGCTATCTTTGATCTAGCACGTACTGTCCCATCTACTTGAGAGCAGAAAGGACATGTTAGAACAGGTATTAGCATGTGGGCAGCACAGCAGAGCAGTTGTTTGTGTGTGCATATTCTATACGTAATCCTAGAAGTAAATGCATTGAGTCGATAAGAGGAAACAAAGCAAGTGGTATTACAAAACAAGAAACTGAGGAAGGAAAAACAAAATACACAGCCGTTGAACTAAACAGATCTGAGAATAATTGAAGGAAAAATTGTAAAGATTCTACTTTTGATTTTCAAATAGAAAATTCTTTCTGTGTTGTGCAACTGAACATATGCTACCCCACTTTAAACTGAAATGTTGGGAAATTTAATGAAGGAGGGTGAGCCGTCTAGTACCTCGTCGGATTCTAGGCGGATCACTGAGTTGTATAACTCGGGATTTAACAAGCCTTATTACCAGTTCTACGGGACAGCTAGGTGACGTGAGGGATTAGGGGTTTTCAGGTAAGTGGGTGGCTAATTCTTAAGCACAGGCAAGTTCCTTTACATAGTTTCTGAAACAGTAAAAGGAGAGTGGTGGTTTCCAGCCTTTTGGACATATCTACATTGTAATTGGACTCTGACAGTGATATGAGCCTTTTCCTCCAGTCAGTTCTAATGATTTAATAAAGGTTTTATTTATGAGAGAGAGACCGCAGGAATGGGCAGGAGAAGGAGAAGCAGGCTCCCATGCGGGGTCGATCCCAGGACCCGGGGATCATGACCTGAGCTGAAGGCAGACACTTCACCAACTGAGCCGCCCGGGCACCCAGTCCTCATGATTTATTGAATGAGTCTCCAAAGGCTAGCTTCCATGGCCTCTCTGAATCTACCATGTCCATTTCTGACTGTCCATAGCCGCCTCCTACATGAATTCTACCTGTGAGAAGGTGCAAATCTCTTTTTTGTATTCAAATAAGTAGTTCCCACCATTGGTTTAGTGACCCAAAGCTACTTCACTGAAATCAATAGCAAACAGAGTTGAACTCACTTTAGTTAAAATCCAGGCTCCACTCAACCATTTCATTTCTCAGTTCCTTTTCACGATTTCTGGAGGCACAGGCAGGCCCTCTGAAAAAAAGCAAATCAAACCAAGACGGTTTGCTAAGAACATGAGATAAGCTTATTCCAGAATTCTCAATTATATGAATTCTACCTGTGAGAAGGTGCAAATCAAACCAAGACGGTTTGCTAAGAACATGAGATAAGCTTATTCCAGAATTCTCAATTCTTCTACTACTTGAAATAACATGTCCCTGGAGTTCCCCGAAAACCTTTACATTGTTATCTTTCTTCTAAGATCTACTCCCCCCAACTTTCTCTCAGATTTCCCGAATACTAAAAATGGGAGCAGATGTTTTCTTGTACTAACTGCTTGGCAATCCCGTTCCTAAAAGGACCTGTGATAGATGAGAAAGAGATGATGCATGCTGTTTGATTATTTGCCTTTTGAGAACAAGTTTGCTGTGATGCAGTCCAGTAGAAGTCGCTGCTAAGAATTTCAATGAGTACTGCCTTTCCAGAAAGAAATTTGTCAGTGCATATCTAGAGCTTTCCAAAGGCCCTGCCCTTTGATCCAGTAGATCCTCTTCCAGTAATCCATACTAAGGCAATACCTTCCAATATTGTAACTTATACAGAACGTGGATTGCATCACTATTTGTGGTAATAAAAAGTAAGAACAAGCTAACCAACAAAAGAGAGAAAGTTACAAAACATAGAATGGGATGTCATAAAGGAACCCTCCATGGGCATGCAGCAAAGTACATGCGATGGTATGGAAATAACAAGTTTTAGTATAAAATACTTTATCAGCCAACAGTATATTCCTACTAAAAGTATACGTTACATATAGTAATGGAAAGAAAACAAATAGAAGGGGCGCCTGGGTGGCTCAGTGGATTAAAGCCTCTGCCTTTGGCTGAGGTCACAATCTCAGGGTCCTGGGTTAGAGCCCCACATCAGGCTCCCTGCTCACCAGGGAGCCTGCTTCCTCCTCTCTCTCTGCCTACTTGGGATCTCTCTTCCTCTCTGTCAAATAAATAAAATCTTAAAAGAAAAAGAAAACAAATAGAACCCACTGTGGAAAGTATTCTCTCTGTACTGTGAAAATATGGTAATTTCCATTAACATGTATCTGCTTCTCTACTTTCTATATAAGCCTGTATTACTTTTAAAACCAGCAAAGTAATATTTTTAAGAATGAAATAACGTGGAGAGGAGAAACTCTTACCTTCAGGCTGAATTTCCTATAGACATTCTTTTTCTCCCTAGTAATTAATTCTTCCTGTGGATACTCTTCTCTTTTACAGCGTATGCATTTATGATGCCCTAAGTAACTAGGAAGAAGAGAAATAGGCATTGAGGTCATCAAAACAGCTGCTGCATACCCATGACTCCTAATAAAAATACATACTTTTAGAATACTTTACAATTTTGAAAGACTCTCACAGTGAGCAGTCTTGAAATCTTGTAAACTCTACGAAAGCAGAATTTTTTCTTGTTTGCCATCATCTCCCAGCATCTAGAACAGTGGTGGTCAAATAGGATATTACCGGTTGTAATCTCACACCATATTCATGTCTCTCTGAGGAGGACACACTAAGTGTTCTTATCCCGAGTTTGTAGGAAACAGATGCAAGGTGATCAACTTGGCCAATATTACAGAGCACTAAATTGGAAGATCTGGATTAGAATCACTTCTTAGTATGATTTTAGCAGAATTTCATGGTTTCCTCATTGCCCTTCTAAACAAAGGGCCATGATGCCACTTAAGGATTTTGTTTTCTAATCAGAATTTTTAAAATGTATAGGTTCAGAATTTATTGTAGCATGAGTCGTATTAATTCCTATGTTTTCTTACTGCCTTATCAGAACTTGCTATGCATCATGAGATTTTTCTTGGCTAACTTTTGATTTTTCTCAATAGAATAGTCAAGAGGGCCCTCCCGGTGATTCATAGCAAGTGAGCAACCCGAATCCTTCCTAGAGTATTTCTCCTTAATTAAGGAAAGTCTTGGGACTTTCTGAACACTTTCAAATATATCTTAAAACAACCTGTTTCTTTCTGAGCAATACGAAGTACACATCTATCAGGAGAAAACAATGACTATTATCCTCCGTCACCTCAAAAACTGGCCAAAAAAGAATGAAAGTCTTTATAAACCTAGGAAGGGAAACCACCCCAAGGGCACCACTGTGAGTGTTCAGGGCAGTGAGGTCCCAGTAGGGATCATCCAAGGCAACACAAAACAAGCCACTTTTCAGGCCGGGGCCCTTTGTGCTCACATTTCCACAGTGGCTCACTTCTTGTTTGCATCCCTTTGGGCTTCACAGCCTCAGTCCCCGTGGGGAAGAGTGACATGGAGCCTGGGGTTATTCCCTGTGTGGCGTGTGTGTACTTCCTTCTGTTGTCTTGGCTCTTCTCACTGGGAACGAAGGTGCCCGACTGTTTGACATCATTCTTTGCCTCCCGATGGCTCTTAAAACCTTTGAGAGTAGCTGCTGTGTAACTCTCTTACAAAGCACTTGCTTTTCACTGGTATAGCCCTGCTCTGAGCCAATTCATGACCCTCGTGCTCACAGCAGATTTATCTCACTGTAACCTCGATAGGCTACTAAAATGGGACATAACTGTGATTCAGAGTTAATTCAGTCTTCTATTTTAAACACAAGAGACAGGGTTGAAAAATTTGAAGAACATTCATGGATGTATGTAATTTTCTTCTTCATAAAATATCTTTAAGGAAGTACTGAAATACTGCAAGATTTCAACTGAAGTCCTTACTTTCCTTGAGAAATACTAATGAATTGACTGTTTCCCATCCACGTGTTCATTTCTTCACATTTAGGCAACAAGTATTTCATGAGCACCTATTATGTGCCAGACACTAAGACATAGATGTAAATGATAGATACAGTGTTCTGCCCTCACAGGAAGGGGGAAGGGCGAAATGTATATTAATTATGAAATTAGAATCGAACAATTAGTTTTGTAAGAGTGGTGAGGGGCACATGGAAGTGTCTAACTGTGGGTAGAACCTGTTTAGTTTGGGAGTTCTGGGCAGGTTTCCTTGAGGAACTGAAATCGAAATGAAGGTCTCAAAGATGAGCAGATGTTGGCTAAGCAAAGTTGAGGGGGTAGGAGGAGAGAATGCAATGTATAATGGCTGAGGTGAAAATAAGCAAGGAAACTTCAAGGAACCACCACTAGGAAGAGGAGGGTGTGGTGAGCCAGTGAGGCAGGGGTTCTTGCAACGGTAGAGATTTATGTATCTCACTGAAGAGCTGCCGCTCAGCTATCACGCACAGGCCCTGTGCTAGGGGCTAGAGAAGTAACAGTGGGTGGGATTCTGCCCTCACATCGCTTATGCTTGGGGGCAGCTACAATACTGTCAGTGCTCTGAGCAAAGAGATAAAGAGAAAAGCCTTCTAACTCAGGCCAAGCAGTGAACAAACTAGAAATTGTTGTCAACACTGGTACCTGAAGGATGGGAGACATTAACAAGATGGCGGTGGTGGGGGGAAGCGTAGACCTGATGGAATGAAAAGTAGGTTTAAAGGTCAAAGCCTAGGGGAGGGAAAGAATGATGTGCTCCAGGAACTGAAAGAGGCATAAGGTTAGAGACTCAAGCCAAGGGAGGGGAGCTGAGTGGCCAAGAGACAAGTGCAAAACAAGACCAACTGCATTTACTAGAGATGTGATGAGCAATGGAAGCTGTGGGAGGAGGTCAGAGAATGGCCTCTCGTTTGATTCTACAGCTGGATTGCTGTGGACCTTGAGGAATGACTGACACTCTTTTGGATTCAATTTCTTCAGCACCTACATAGGACAGTTGGTCTAGGTTCTTTGCAGAGTGTAGATTCCGTGATGTTACTTAAAAGCCCTCATGTAGAGGGGCGCCTGGGTGGCTCAGTCAGTTAAGCATCTGCCTTTGGCTCAGGTCATGATCCCAGGGCCCTGGGATGGAGCCCCACATGGGCTCCCTGCTTGTGCTCTCTCCCTCTCTCAAATTAAAAAAACAAACAAACCTTATATAAAGTGGGTAAAGCCTGAGAGGCTGTTCCTGAGTTGTTGAGGCCACAGAGACAAGTGGTGACAACATTCATTTAATCTGTCAGTAAAATACACATAAGTCACCAAATAATAATAATAATATATATATATATATAAATGCTTTTGTTTGGAAGCAATATTACCAACTGAAGTTTCTTCCTTATTCTCAAAAATTTGAATACTTTATGTGAGAAACCAAATTGACCTGATGCAAATAGAATTTCATCCTTCTTTCCACTACTTCCTACTTAGATTTGAACCCAGAGTGGACTTAAGGTCTGTAGTGTGTCAAAGGAATGCCCAGATGACTGGCCAGTAGGTTCAAAAAACTTCTTGATTGGCATTGCACAGATTAAATGGGCAATTAGGGGCACCTGGGTGGCTCAGGTCATGATCTCAGGGTCCTGGGATCGAGCCCTGCATCCGGCTCTCTGCTCAGCAGGGAGCCTGCTTCCTCCTCTCTCTCTGCTTGCCTCTCTGCCTACTTGTGATCTCTCTCTCAAATAAATAAAATCTTTTTTTAAAAAAATGGGCAATTGGTTGATTTTGTGGTATTTAGCAAGTTATTAATTAGTGAATATAAAAGTGGGCATTCCCCTCTATGGGATTTGGAGAATTTGAGACCAGGGAGACTAGATTATTCTCTGAAGAGACCTTTCTAATAAACAGCCGTTGTTTAAAATGTTAAGACACTGACTATTCAGAAATAAAGCAGAAAACAGAATTTGACTTTATAGGTATCTTTGAACTTGGAAGTTCTGGTCCTCTTACCTTGCATGGGTCCAAAGGAGGGAACATTTATAATGAGCAAAAATAGAGTGAAAGTGTAAGTGTCTTCAGTTTAGGTGGAAAGAAAAGGATAGGCCTGAACAAAGTGAAAAGTTGTGAATCACAATTTAGCAGAATGTTAGCAACTCCTAACATAATTGTGTTTGGTGCTTTCTTGAAGCTTGAGTAGAGGGAGCTTCGGACAATTACTTTGTATGGAAATATTACTTCACCTAGTAAATAATGGACTTTCAAACTTATCAGAAGTGAATAGGATAAGAAAAAAAAAGGTTCAAGCTGTGCCTAAGTATGAGGTAGGGTTTTTACAACATACGTGTTTGGCATCATAGTCCCTAGGCCCCTCTTTGTCACAGGCCCTGTAAGCCAGTGACCGTGCCTGCTGGCCATCATTATTGTCCCAGGATTCCTCTGCCATTCAGCACATTCAGGCACCTGCTCAGTCAGTGTGTCTTGGGGATGATGAAGAATATTAATTATACAGAGAAATGACCTCTTGTTCTTAGCAGGTTTCATTAGGGTGATAATAGATTAACCTTTATTGAGAACAGGCTATTATGCCATGTTCTGTTCTCAAGGGATTTTCTACAACTCCTTTAACACGGCTGTTGACCCTATAAAGTGGTACAGTTCGTATGCCAGTTCACAAGTGAGGGCTCTGAGACGCAAATACATGAACTGGCTTTCGGGAAGCCTCGGAGTAACTTAGTGTTGGAGCCAGGACTCACACGCCCGCAGTCTGACTCCAGAGCCCGTAGCTGACCCTTCTGTTTCTACCGCTACTGTGGGCCAAACAGGGGGAAGGATCTTAAAAACATTTAGCAATATCCTTTCAATTGCTAGCCTAATGATTCTGACCGTTCTCATCTGTAGAGCCCAAGCTGACATGCCCTATTCCACGCGGCATTCTCTTCTGCCTCGGAAAAGGGAGACAGCACGACGGATCGAATGGAAAAGGAAGGGATGATTTGATTTAAATCCTCATGGTTTTACTTACCTGGTTTAGCTCAAGTTGGGGCATTCCAGTTGCTTCATCCAAGACGAGGAGACTCTCTAAGAGTCAAAGCTCCATGTGGCTCAGAGCTGGTCCTTCAGATATGGGTAGCTGGCAAATATTTAAGCAAAGGGTGAATCAGGAGAGGAGGCACTTTGAAATGGGCAGGAAAAATGCTTATCAGCAGCCCCACGGGAAGGGCATGTGGGGAGTGAAGGGCTAGGCAGAGCTTTTAGAGCTCTCCGCTGAGCAGTGAGTGTCCTGGTGTATTCTCTCACGGACATCTGCCCTCTCTTTTCTAAGTGGGACCCTCGGCCAGTATTCTGTGTGCCAAATAGGGGCAACCAATAAGATGACAGGCATCTGCAGGTGTTCACATGAAGGAAGGCTATTCTCCTAGTACTCTCCTGGCAAAAGCAGGTTCACACACATGTACCTTGTCCCTCCATCTAATCATTTCATTCCTGGACAGTGACAGTTGGCCCATGAAAGATGAGGGGTGGAACTGCTTGGGTCCACTTAGATGTGATTTTTTTTTTCATAAAACATCAAGAGCATTTTTTTTCTCTAGCTTGCTTTATTGTAAGGATACAGTATATAATACACACACACAAAATATGTGTTAATGAACTAAGTATGTAATTGGTAAGGGTCCCAGTCAACAGTAAACTATTAATAGTTAAATTGGGGGGAATAAAAAGTTTCATGCAGATTTTCTGCTGCAGGGAGGGTTGGCAACCCCAACCCAAGCATTGTTCAAGGGTAACTGTGTAAGAAAAGTGCCCCTGTTGTTTACTAATGTGATGCTTTTTTTCTCTTTTTCATCACAGCAGAATCTAAGAAGAAGAAAAAGGAAGGCAAGAAACAGGAGAAGGTGCTGGACTAATACATGCCACCTTCCATGGAACGTGAAAAGGACATCAGCAAACAGGATCAGTTAACTGTTGCATTTATACCGATGTAGGCTTTTTATTCAAAAACTATCTATAGCTTAAGTACACAATAGGCAGAAACAAAAAACAGAAAAATTTTGTAGTAGTGTTTTTTTAAATGTATACCATAGGACCACTAGGGGCTTATAATAAAGGACTGTAATCCTATTTAGAAAGTTGACTTATAGTACATGATACATGGTAGAAAACTGAGGTAAGTTTTTTGGAGTTATGTGGTATTTTACATTTAAATTTTTTTTTACATTTGTTTTCTTTTGGCAGCAATTTACGTGTTATGATCATGTAAACCACTTTTCTTGTTAGATAATTTTTTCACCTAGACTTTTTTTCCCCAATTGAGAAAAACATACTAAACAAAGCAGCAATAAAATATAATCATCCAATCTGAGGAAAATATCTCGTTTTCTGCCAATAGATTAAAAAAACAAAGACAAAAAACTTTGGTTAGCAAAATGGGGGGAGGGGGCACAGCAAGCCCTAATTCAACGTTGCTTTTTTTTTTTTATTTTTAAAGAAAAGCATTAAAAATTTTTCACTTTGGCAGGAACACTTGTTTTCTTGATGAAATTATTTTTCCTTCTGAGGAAAAAAAAGACTAGGAAAATAAATCAAGGTGATGCTGAAAAAAGGTGCTTCTGTGTGCAGTGATTGATATTGCAACCCTCTTCCTTTGTCTCCTACACTCCCCCAGTTAACCTGCTGTCATACAGACATTAAATCACTCTTGGGCACAAATGTTATAGAGGGTTTAGGTATATGTAGCATAGATGTAAATGTACATCTCTATATTTTTAACTATCAATATTCAGTGCTTTGGAATGGAACAAAAGTCCCAAAGTAACAGTTTGATTAAACAGAAAAACACTCTTATATTGAATAAATTTGGGCTTGCGTAATCCAAATCAGGAACAGAGTAACACATGCAAAATAGTTTGTACTTGGCTTTATATGCCAAAAATTCCTACTCTATTATCTATCATATGTACCAAGATATCTACCAAGGACTATCTGTACAACTCTCTTATCTGCTAGGTTTCAAGTACAATCTTTAAATAAACAAGTCAGTGTGGTTCTATTATTGAGAAATAACACACCAGGAATCAGCTGAGATTAGCTAGTATTACACTTGAAAAAGCCACCTCTAATTTTCAAGTAGTAAGACTCAATAAACAAACACCTATCTACCAAGATAACTTCAAATCCACTTTCAGAAATAATGGTTTCAACATATCTTGGGCTAGCCGTAAGATCATTACAAACTGGTCTAATGACGCAGCCAAAGAGCCTTCAAAGCTAAACTGTTCTGCAGTTTAGTTAAAGAAAGACTCCACTTGAGCTAGAAATGTTAAGGGGGAGGTCCTTGCTCCCCACTAAGTCAAATCCAACTGCCAGTGAAGAGTAGAAAAACCTAAAACATTTTATGGACTGGTGCTAGATAATAGCAGAGTACCTTGTAAAGAGCAAATGACAGAAACATGGACCGTGAACGCAATGCTTTTACCAAAGGACCTTAATAGGAAAAGCACCCATGGGGATGGATGGAGGAGAAAGTTTTGAGTAGGGTTTTTTAGAGTGAATCCCATAAGGAAGAGACGGTGGAAGAGCCTGCAGCAAATTTTGTTAGCCTCTCACATAATATTGCTCCTCCATCATTCTTCAGGCAAAATAGCATCTCATGAATCGGTAATGAGCTAAGGTAAACTAGAACAAAATCTCCCCAAAGAAAAGCATCCCTGTAAATGATCGTGGCATCCACTCCACTCACAGGGCATGGAGGATGATTCCTAACAAACCATAAAATAACCCTCTGATTCTCTGTTAAAGCAAGGGTTGGAATGTCAATTTCTGTTGCATAGGCTATGAAATTAATCTTCCTCTAAGTCTTGAGAATTATTCTACCCCAGCTCCAGCTTAAAACATCTTGCTAAATCTCACTGAAGTACTGAAAACATAAATACAAAAGGACAAGCTCAAAAAAAAAAAATCACTGATTCTCACAAATAGGAACAAACAGACCATCATTAGTCATTTCAGAGAGTGCTCTAGCAAATTCTTCTTCCCAAATGTTCTGAATGTTATGCACTTTAAAGTTTATTTAGCCGTGATATAGGAAAGGGAAATTATGAAGAAATCAGCTATGATAGAAAAAGAGGCTTGGGAAGATGTCAGAGTAGGAGGGCCCTAAGTTCATTTCATCACACATTTACAACTAGTTATCACTCATATCCAAGAAAATAAGTTGGAATGCCATCCAAGGACTGGCAGAACAAACTTCGCAACTAAACGTAGAGAAGAAGCCACACTGGAAAGGTTGGGAATCAGAGATGTTAGGAAGGGCCGAAATGGTAGTTGGGAGCTGACCAAAGGAGAGAGGAAGCTGTAGAGCTCCGCAGACCCCGAAAGGGGAAAACCCAAAGAAGCCCACACAGGAAAAATGCATCCCCATGATATCTGGCCTTGAAAACCAGGGGGGCTGAATTCTGTGAGTTTGTATAACCAGTGGGACTTGCAGCCTGGAGCTTCCCCTAAAGAGACAACAGCCCAGGGAGAGTTACCATAGAAGACACCGTTTGCACAATAGGAAGGAGATCTGTTTATAGTAATTTCAGAGAGAGTTGGGGGACGTCTCTGGGAACAAAGGAGCTGGGAGCAGACACAGAACCACCTGAGGGAGGTGGCACTGCACAGACACTTGCCACTTACCCCACTAGCAATATGCTCTGCCCATGAGTTCTGAGGACTTGCCCACTCCAGACATGCTGGCCTGAGCCCTGGGCTCAGTGCCAATTTTGTTGATGCTGTGCAGGCTCCACCCAACTGCTATGCACAGAGACACTGCCTGCCCTGGCCACCAACACCATGGCCATGCACCACACTCCTGGAAGCCACCAGGCTGTGGGGGATACAACCTAGAACTGGCAACTCAGTGCAAATTTTGCTAACACTGCTGCCCTGCCCGCTGAGTCGTTCTGTGGTCATGCCTCCTGAGAGTCGGTATGTTTGGCTCTCCCTAACATCACAGAGAGCAAGCACTGGCCACAACAGGCAGAGAATCCATGCAGACATCTGAGCTGAAAGGTAAAGGGACTCAGACACAAGAGCAGGACACTAACAACACTCGTAGGAGACTCCCCTGAAGTTCCGGGTTCTGGTGAACAGCAGACAGTGCACTGCAGGGCCCTACAGGATTTCTTTCTAACGCCACTAAGTGTAAGAGCAGAAGACATAGCTGACTGACCTAACACACAGACAAAGCAGACACAGAGAGGTAGACAAAGAGACAAGAGAGATACATCCCAAATGAAATAAGACAAAATCAGAGCAGAAGATCTATGTGAAACAGAAATAATATGCCTGATACAGAATTTGAGGTAATGATCATCAAGATATTCACTGGACTTAAAAAGTATGGAGGACATCAATGAGACCCCTGACAAAGAGATAAAAAAATATATATATAACGTACCAGAGATGAAGAACTTAATACATGAAATTAAAATGCAATAGATGGAATAAGTAGTAGACTACAGGAAGCAAAGGAATGTATCAGTGACCTGAGGATAGAGGAATGGAAAGCCATCAAGCTAAACAGGTGACAAATAAATCCTGCATAATAAGAAGAGGCTTAGGGAATTCACCATGATAACATTCACATAGGGATGCCAGAAGAAGAGTGAGAAAAGGGAAGAGAAAATATATTTGAAGAAATAATAGCAGGATGCCTGGATGGCTCAGTCGGTTGAGTGGCTGCCTTCAGCTCAGGTCATGATCCCGGGGTTCTGGGATCGAGTCTCACATGGGGCTCCTTGCTCAGCGGGGAGCCTGCTTCTCCCTCTGCCTCTGCCTATCATTAGGCCTGCTTGTGCTCTTTCTGACAAATAAAATCTTTTAAAAAAAGGAAAGAAAGAAAGAAAGAATAGCTGAAACTTCCCAAATCTGGGATTGGAAACAGAGATCCAGATTCAGGAGGCAATGAAATCCCCCAACAGATTCAACCCAAGGCAATCCGCACCTAGACATACGGTAATTAAAATAGCAGGAAAAAAAAAAACCAGATAGTAATGAAGAATGAATTTTAAAGTTTCCAAGAGATAAGAAGGCAGTTACATACAAAGGAAATCCCATAAAGCTATTTGTTGATTTTTCAGCGAAAACTTTGCAGGCCAGAAGAAAGTGGCATGATGCCTTCAGTACTGAAAAGGAAAAATCTGAAGCCAAGAATACTTTCTCCTCAAGGCTATCATTCATAATAGAAAGAGATAAAGTGTTTTCAGACAAAAAAAAGTTAAAAGAATTCATGGCCATTAAACCAGCCCTGTAAGAAATGTTAAGGGGTACTCTGAGTAGAAAACAAAAACTGAAAGTGAAAGTAAGAAAAATAGAAACATGAAAGCAAAAAAAAAAGTATATCTGTAAAAATCAGTCAAGAGAAGCACAAAATAAAAGGATATATACTATGATACCAAATATCTGAAATGTGGAGGTGAGAGGAATAAAGAATGAGTTCAAAATTAAGTGATCATCAGCTTAAGAGAAACTGCTACATGAAGAAGATATTATATATAAGCCAAATGGTAACCACAAATCATAAAACAGTGATATGCAAAAAATAAAGGGTAAGGAATCCAAGTATATCAGTAAAGAAAACCAGCAAACCATGAAAGAAAAAGAAGAAAAGATCAGAGAAAAACTACGAAAACAGCAATTAACAAAATGACAAACATATCTATCAATAATTATTTTGAATGTAAATTGACTAAATGCTCAAGTCAAAAGATGTAGGGTGATGGAATGGATTAAAAAAAAAACAAGACTCGTATATACATTGCCTACAAGAGACTTATTTCAGAGCTAAAGACATCTGCAGATTGAAAGTGAGGGGATGGAGAAACATTTATCATGCAAATGGATGTCAAAAGCCAGAGTAGCAATACCTACATGAGACAAAATGGCTTTAAAATAAAGTCTGTGGGCGCCTGGGTGGCTCAGTGGGTTAAAGCCTCTGCCTTCGGCTCAGGTCATGATCTCAGGGTCCTGGGATCGAGGCCCGCATCAGGCTCCCTGCTCAGCGGAGAGCCTGCTTCCTCCTCTCTCTGCCTGTCTCTCTGCCTACTTGTGATCTGACCTCTCTCTCTCTCTGTCAAATAAATAAATAAAATCTTAAAAAAAAAAAAGTCTGTAAAAGAGACAAAAAGGGACACTACATAAAAGGAAAAACCTAACAAGAAGACATAAGAACTGTAAACATTTATGCCCCCAAATACATAAAGCAGCTAATAACAAACATACAAGAGCTAATCAACAGTAACACAATAATAGTAGGGGACTTAAACACCCCACTTACATTGATGGACAGATCATCCAAACAGAACATCAATAAGGAAACAATGACTCTGAATGACCAGTTGAATTTCACAGATATACTCAGAACATTCTATCCTGAAACAGAATACACATTCTTTTCAAGTGCACATGAAACACTCATTCTCCAGAATAGATTACATATTATGCCACAAAACAAGTCTCAACAAATCTTGGAAGACTAAAGTCATACCATGCATCTTTTCTGACCACAACACTATGAAACTAGAAGTCAACTACAAGAAAAAATCTGGAAGGAGCACAAATATATGGAGGTTAAATAACATGCTGCTAAACAATGAATGGGTCAACCAGAAAAAGCAAAAAGTTCATGGAAGCAAGCAAAAATGAAAACACAAGGACTCAAAACCTTTGAGATGCAGAAAAATTCATTCTAAGAGGAAAGTTTATACCAATACAGGCCTGCCTCAAGAAGCCAGAAAAATCTCAAAGAATCTAACCTTACCCCCAAAGGAGCCAGAAAAAGAACAACAAATGAAGCCTAACAGCAGAAGGAAGGAAATAATAAAGATTAGAGCAGAAATAAGTGATACAGAAACTAAAAAACAAATGAAAAAAAAAAAGAACAGATCAATGAAACCAAAAGCTGGTTTCTGAAATGATCAACAAAACTGATAACCTCTAGAGAGTTTCATCAAAAAGAGAAGAGGGGAGTGAGAAAGGACTCAAAAATCACAAATGAAAGAGGAATAACAACAAACATCACAGAAATACAAACAATTGAAGAAGAATATTATGAAAAACTATACGCCAACAAATTAGACAACCCAGAAGAAATGGATACAGTCCTAGAAACATATAACCTACCAAAAGTGAATCAGGAGGAAATAGAAAATTTGAACAGACTTATTACTAGCAAGATGATTGAATCAATATTCAAAAAATTCCCCCCAAAAAACAAAATTTGAGGACCTGATAACTTCATAGGCAAATTCTACCTAAAATTTTAAAAATAAATAATACCTATTCTATTCAAACTGTTCCAAATAAGAGAAGGAAAACTTCCAAATTCATCCTATGGGATGACTATCACCCTGATACAAAACCAGGTAAAGACACCACAAAAAAGAGAATTACTGGGCAATATCTCTGATGAACATAGATACAAAAATCCTCAATAAAATACTAGCAAACCAAATCCAACAATACACTAAAAAATCGTTTGCCATAATCAAGTGGGATTTAGTCCCAGGATACAAGGGTGGTTCAATATTTGCAAATCAACCAACCTGATGCATTACATTAATAAAAGAAAGGGTAAAAACCAACTGATCATTTCAATAGATGTAGATAAAGCAACTTTACAAAGTACAACATCAATTCATGATAAAAGCCCGCAACAAAGTAGGTTTAGAGGGAACATATCCCAACATATAAAAGGCCATAGATGAAAAACCCATAGCTAACATCATCCTCAATGGGGAAGAACTGAGAGTTTTCCCCCTAAGGTCAAGAACAAGACATGGGGTGCCTGGGTGGCTCAGTCAATTAGTGTCTGCCTTTGGCTCAGGTCATGATCCTGGAGTCCTGGGATCAAGCCCCATGTCAGGCTCCCTGCCCATGCTCCCTGCATCTGCTTCTCCCTCTCCCTCTGCTCCTCCCCCTGCTTGTGTTCTCTAATGAATAAAATCTTAAGAAAATAAAGAATAAGTGGTACACACACACAGAACATTATTCAGCCATAAAAAAGAATGAAATCTTGCCATTTACAATGACATGCATGGAGCTAGAGAGAATAATGCTAAGCAAAATAAATCAGAAAAAGACAAATGCCATATGATTTCTCTTACATGTGGAATTTAACAAAGGAAAACAAATGAGCAAAGGAAGAAAAAGAGAGAGAGAGAGAGATACACCAAGAAACAGACTCTTGACTGTAGAGAACAATCTGATGGTTACGGGGGGTGGGTAGGGCTGAAACAGGTGACAGGGACTAAAAAGTGCACTTGTGATGAGCACGGGGTAATGTATCAAAGTGTTGAATCACTACATTTTACACCTGAAACTAACACTGTATGTTAACTATACCAGAATTAAAATAAAATGAAATAAAAACAAACAAACAAAAAACAACAGTTGTGAGTCCTCAAATGGCCTCATACTGAAGACAAGCTTTCCTTCTAGTGATGAGGAGGGCACAAGGGAGCCTATCCAAAATCCTAGCAAAAACATTCCTTCAGTGACCAGAAAAGGTCCTTGTTCAGCTCGGTGATTACCCTGGCGGACTTCGATTTACCCTGAACATGTGAATGCTGCCACACTCATTACATACAGACAAAGAAGATCTGGGATAAAGACATTTTGACTTTACATGTGCCTGGAATGACATCCTAACTTCTTGTTAACTCATAGAAGTTAACCCCAAACACAATCATGTTCTAAAGAGCTCTTAAGTTCTACTAAATTGTATTGGTGGGAATGCGTGGGTATAAAAAAATTAATTTCATTTATGGTTTCTTATTTGAAGAAAGAAATGCTACATTGCCATGGAGAAGACAGATACTTCTCGAAGAATAAGAGACATATACTTTTTTTCATAATATGCAACTTAACTCTATGTTCCTGAGAGTCTTAAATTAGTTGTTTTATAACTTCTTTAAATGAAAACCAAAGGTAAATATGCTTTAGGAAGCACTGAATATACTATCTTTCACAAATTTAACAATTTAAAAATAGTTCTCAAACATAAAATTTAGAACTTTATCAACCTTCAGTCATGAGAGTTTCTAATGGAGTAAAGCAAAGGGGTTTTTCCCATTTATCCTCTTAAGAAAAAAAAAACCACATCTTTGGATGTGAAAAATTGTCTCCATGTCCTTCCCTACATTACCATGCTTTTCTCCTGTGTTCCCCCATTAAACCTTGGCTGCCACAATCATGCAGACAGAATGCAAGAGGACAAACGTTAGCAACAGACAGTAACTGCCCCAGGTCTGTCAAATAAATGCATTTTCTATCTATTTTTCAATGAAGATAGGGTCTTGGAATACATTTACATCAAGAGAAAGGGGCATAATGTTGTTCTGAGCATCCAGTAATTCAAGCCCACCTCAAACGCATATATATTCTAATCCCCCCAGAATTAAAAGATATGGAACATCTTAGAGAAAAACGTATCACGATCTTAGAAGTTCACCCCCTGCCCCATGGTTTCTATTCTTCTCAAGTGTTCAGTCTTTAAGCAAGTCACCAAAAATAAGGTAAACTGCTCAATCTTGGTAGGGTCACAAGTAAAATAATGTAATTCAAGGATATTCAACCCAAGGAAATGCAGACCTACATGTGTTTATTTTTTTAATTTGAAAAGAACAATAAAATCCAATTAGCTCTCAATAGCTGATTTCTGTAAAGGTATTTTTTTTTAGGGGGCAAAACCTTGACAGGAAGTACATTGCTCAATGTACTTCCTACATGTGCAACTGCTATTATAAGTTATAACTACACTATAACTGCTATTACCCATAGGGTTGGCGAAGGAGATTATGTGCCTAGATTATCCCCACATATTTTGTTTTTTTGAAAATGTGCATGGAAGCCATACATTTCACATTAAAGAATTAAAACAGAAAATCCTGACATCATACCCTTAAATTCCTGCGAATAGAGGGAGCGCCTTCGAGAATATTCAGGTACAGTGATTGTATCCATATGCTCAACTTGCCCTTAGTGGAGATACAAAGTTTACTTAAATAATAATCACAGAGAATTATTTTTCTCCTCTGTTTTTTTGATCGTCAGATCCATCAAACACAGGACAAAGTCATCATCTCCGAGCATCTTAGTTTGAGATTCTTTGAGAATTACATGAAAAGTTATTATAAATGACCAACAAATTGAGATGCCTGCAATGAGTGGTATGAATTTTTAGACCTCTAAATCCGAAAATTGTGTGCTTTTAAGGGAATTGTGGCTAATGATTAAAATTCTTACCAATTTATTTAGAGATTTGCCGAATTACAGTGTGGTACCAAGGATGAAGGGAGAGAGAGGAGGGGCCTGTTCTGAAAGTGGCCCAGAGGAGAGTAGGCAAGATGGGCGTAACTGCTCTCTGAGTTCCCTACCTCTATACTGAGCTAAAGGATACCTGGGCATCTAAGGTAGTATTCTTTGGGGAGCATTTGGTCTACATGTGGATTAATTAAACTAAGAAACTTAACCAGTGCTGGGGAAACTGAATTCAGACTTTCTAGTGAATCCATCTTTAGCAAGACATGTAACAATATCCAAAATAAGATTCCATTCTCCTATGAAGTGCGTCTCTAAAATGTGTTTGAAGAAATACTATTCGGTGTTATTTGTATAGATCAACATAGATTAATTCCAAAAAACCTCTTTGGGTATACTGCCCCTTCCAGATTCTGATCATACATTTTATCCCATAGGCTAGGACTAGTTTAAATTTATTAACTAATGTGTGAATTCCTTCATTAACCATGTTTATTAAGTGCTCAACTCTGTTACAGGTGCTAGGGATGCAGTAAAGAACAAAATGGACCCCCCAAAACCCTATTTTCATGGCAGTACACTCCCACTGAGAACCCAGACCATGAATACGGTGGTATTCTGGCAGCGATGAACTCTCCAAAGCACAAAGTTGGAAGCCACCAAGCCTTCTTAAAGCAATGGACTGGAACTGGCCAGGCATCATTTTTGCCACATTCTAATGGTGAAAATGAATGAACGTGAGTCAGGGCCAGCTCAGATTCTAGGGGTGGGATCTACACAGGGAATGAATCCCAGGAAATGGGATTCACTAGGGGCCTGGTTGGGCACAAAATATACAAAAAAGTAAAACACACATTAGACGGTGTTACGTTCCATGGAAGAAAATAAAACCGTGAAGGGCAATACATAGTGCTGCCATTTGAAATACAGTGACCAGAGAAGGGGACTTTCAAGCCAGCAAAAACTGGAGGCAGGTGAGGGAGCAGGTCATGAGGTTGCCTGCAGGAGAGCTCTGTAAGGCGGGAGGTGCAAAGCTCCAGATGGAAGTTTCCAACACATTCCATGAATAGCAGGGAGCCTGTGGCTGCAGGAAACCAAGGGAAAAGGAGGAAAAGCTCACCAGAGTAACAGGAATGAGGGCAGCTCCAGTGAGGTGTGGGCGCCAGAAGAATTGTCTTATTTCTCATGTGAGAGTTCCTGCTTCCTCAACCAAGAAGGCAAAGTAGGAAGGCTGGCAGGGGCTTGGGAGGTTCAGGGACCCTCAGATTCCTCAAATCCTTACTAACACAACTGCTGAACAACTCCGATCACGTTATGGTCCTCAAGGTTCCCATAAGATATGTGGCAAAGTTCTCCCTTGGCCTGATTTAATTTAATGAGCTGAATGACCCATCTCTTGGTTTGTTTTTCATCTATCCCAGCCCCATAACAACTAGTAAGAGATGCTTGGTGGCAGGAAGACTCTGGGTTTGAGTCCATGCTTCAAAATGAAAACGTTAACATTTGAGCTCCCCATTTTCTTGGTTTAATTTAGCAGGGTCGACGGCAAAAGCCACCTGTTCCTAAAAGCGTCCACCACAGTGTCCCAGTAGCCCACCAATAAGCTCATTTACCAGCTCTTCACTCTAGATCATGGACCCTTCATTTCTCAGCTTAGGATGCTTATGTCAGTCCCATTGCTTTTTATGACATTTCAGCTTGATAATTAATTCTACACACTTGCACCATCTGAGGGTCTGTGTGCTATTCTATACCTAACAGCCTCTCCTATGCTCTTGATCTTGATTTCTGCATCATTCGCCGTTCTTTGGTTGCAAGCAATAGAAACTGTTATTCTTAAGCTGAATGAACTGTGTGTGTGCAAAGAAATTGTTTGAAAGGATACTCGGTGGCTTACAGAATTGAGTAGAAGAGGCTAGGGAAGGGTAGAGGATCAGAGAAGCATTAAAAAATAAAAAAGACAAATATTCTGAGTATCTGAGCAGCCTAAGAGTTCACCACATGATGCAGTTCCAATCATTTTTTGGTCCCTCTATGTTCCTGCACTCATGGGACAGTCCTCCTGGGACAGGACTCCGGTTGGCCCAATCTGGGCCACATGGCACTCCCATTGTGTTGGGAGTTTCCAGATGGGCAGCCCATTGGATTCACACAAAAATGAAGTAGAGCAACTCTTCCAAGATGGGCATGTTTGCCAAAAAGAAAAAGAAAATACTAAAAGTGAAGCATTAAAAGAATTGTTTTAATCAATTATTTTCATTATGTTTAATATTAAACTATTAAAAACAAGGAATGCCAGGAAATAAGCACTGACGTGGGCTGGAACCACGTTGTACAGAAATTTGAATGCAAAGAATAAGAGTCTGTTGGACAACAAAGAGTTACTCGTATTTTTAGTAGGAGACTGGCGTGAGTAACCGTGCTTACACTTGAAAGATTTTAGTCTGTCACCTGGAAGTGGTTTATAAGATAAATTTGAATAGCAAGGCACTTAAGATGGGGAGACAATTTAGGAAGTTATTGGAATTTTCCTACTGAGAAATAATGAAGGCCATTTGGATCTGTCATACATTTTGCCTCTGGCCACCCAGTCATTTTCCCTTATTTTTTTTTTCCTTCTATCACTGTTGCCTTGTTATTTTCTTTGTGATCCAAGGAGATCTGATTTAATAACACATTTTGCTTCATGCTTTGGGAGCCTAATGTCAGATAGCTATCCCTTACTGAATAAGGCAGATTTAGAAAGCTGACCAGTTGTCACAAACTTCTTGGTTCTCTGACTTCATAGCCCTCTGTTCCTATTAGCATGAATGAGGTCACCTTGACCAGCAGATTAGTCCAATAAGAACTTTGTGAACTGCCCTCTGATTCATCAGTAAGATATTTCCTGGCAAGCCGCTCACGTTGTGTCCCATGTATAAGACACAGAATCATGCCTTATACCTGAGACAAAGCCTCCAATTTATTACCCCTTTCCACCATGCCCTTAACTGACTCCTTTGAAGTTAGCCCAGTATTCTGGCCTAAGATAAGGCTCTGTTTTTCTAATGCGACCCTCCCCTTCCAGCCACACCATCATCATCCAGATGTATAGTCCTGTTCTGACTCTCTTATCCACAACTTCACAGACTTGTCTAGACTTGTCTGATGTGAATCAGGGTAGGAGTCTGCGTTTTGCCTGATTTTGGAGCACGTGGTACCATATTCTCCAGGCTTTGTTTCAGAAAACATTTTCCCTTTGTTTCTTGGACTTCCCTGATGCTAGCCTCTGGCCAATCTGTGGCTACACCTATATTCTCTGGCCGCAGAGTGCTGGGTTCTGTCCGCTGGGCCATCCCTCCTACCGTCTCCTCTCCCATCACCTTCCTTTCCTTTCAGCAGCTCCCATCCATGTGTGGAGATCTCGGAATCATCCCTACCTGCCTGAAGTTATCCCCTTGATCTCGGGGTGTGTGCTAAGACAAGGGAAATCATTTAAATGGAAGAGAATGTGCGCCGGGCAGCGGGGGTGGGGGGGCAGAGAGAGCAGAAAACAACAGGAAGGGGGATGGCACATCTTATCCACACAGGCAGCAACAGGAGCCGTGCTAACTAGCAATCACAGGAGAGTCCTAGAGAAGAAGAGAGCTCACGGACGGATCCCTTTACCTAGAGACCGGTACAGAATAACGTGATAGAGCACCGAGAATGCTAAAACCAAGACGCTTGTTCTCAAGTTGGGGTTCTTAACATTTTTTTTGTTCCATGAACTCCTTTGGCAGGCTGGGCAAGCCTATGGGTCCCCTCACAGAGCAGTGTTTTTATGCTTAAACTGCACTGGATTAGAAATGACTCCAAATACACTGCAATACAGTGTAACTATATTAAAAAAAGTTTGATTTAGAAATAGTTTGCGTCACTATTTCCCCATTAAATAACAGGTTCTAGAGTTCAGTTTAATCACTGAAGTGATCCATACATGGGATGCCTGTAGGTATCCGCAGAGCTGGAACACTGAGACCATCTGTGCTTTCTACTCATGACATAGTCACAGTTACTGTTAACACTGCTGTGGCTTGTTGCCCATTTTTGCATTAGAAGAAAATGTCAAATTTCTGTTCAGAGATGTGTGAAAATAATCATGATTTCTTTTTCCTGTTTCCATCATAGATCCCCAAATTTAGTTTAGGTACCCATTAGTTAAGAACCCTATTCCAATGGAAGTCACAATCCTAGGCAAGCCCAGAGTGTTGCTGGAAACCGGTTGTCAATACTTTCCCAAGGCGCCCTTTCACTATTTTAATCAGACTAGGATCAGCGTTTGCTCTCCAACACTAGGCTGCCCTTCCTGCCAAGCTGCGAACACCGCACTGGACCCTCTCCCTGGTGTCTAGACCCCCGCTGCTTCCTCGGGGTGTGATGCAAGATCTCCTTGCAACAGTGGAACTATGGTCTTCTCTCCCACTTCTTTTAGCTGCTACTCTCTCACTCACACACTGATTTGTTCATTAATTCAACAAACAGGTTTTAAGTGTACAAAAAAGTCACATTACATCTCTGTCCAGACTGGATTCAAAATCTATTCCCCACCTAACACTCTCGTACTTTACCATCTCATTTTTTTAAAAGATTTTATTTATTTATTAGACAGAGAGATCACAAGTAGGCAGAGAGGCAGGTAAAGAGAGAGAAGGAAGCAGGCTCCTCAATGAGCAGAGAGCCTGACATGGGGCTCGATCCCAGGACCCTGAGATCATGACCTGAGCCAAAGGCAGAGGTTTTAACTGAGCCACCCAGGTACCCCTACCATCTCATTTCTTAATACTCACTTCTGATAACATTTCTCAGGCTCAACCTTCTCTAAGAGATGGAAAGTAGTTACAATTATGTATTGTTCATATTTGTGGAATGGCAATCTCTGCTGGGTGGATACTATTAATAATAATCTTCCTTTCCTATAGATCAAATCCAGTAATGGATTTGAAAACGTAGAACTCTTTGAAAGCAGTATTAATAACTTTGATTTACTGAGTGTCTACTACATGCAAAACATTGTTATAAATTCTTACTGTGGCTTATCTCTTTGGTTATCATAACAATTCTGAGACAGAAGGGCTATTAATACCTTCATTTCATAGTCAAACTAAGATCCAAATAGGCTAATAACTTGTCCAGTGACACTCAGTACTAAAGAACAAAGGCATTTTATCAATAGTTACATTTTAGCCACTTTCTACCCATTATATGAAATGAAGATTATATAGATTCAAAGTTATAGGACTATATATTGTGATTATTTAGCCATATTTAAATAGGGACCACTGGAATCCATTCTGCCATTTGTATGTAAATTACTTCTGCAAGTTACTAAGTTGAATAACAGCCATAAAACATAAGGTAAGAAGATGACTCCCCTAATGCCCTTCCGTAGGTGAAATGCAAATACCAATATTCAGTTGTACCTGAGGAGTAACTTACACATTTTTTACACAGCTCTAAGTTTTGGCATGTTTTATTTCCTACTGTATTTTCTCTCATTGTGTTAGGAGTTTGTACTTTGTTATCAACATTTTTGTTCCCTTTTTCTAAATATAAAGGAATGGTCTTCCCTTCAATGATGAGGCAAACCCTGAAATTCTTATTAGAGTAAGAGCAATGATTGTTTTATCAGTTTAATTCAGGAAGTGTAGACTAGAGAAACAAGATAAAGAAAACTTACTTAAAAAATTATAAACTTATTGTAAACATTTGCTAGATTCTTTGTAAGAGCTCTGGTCTCATTTTTTAATATAAATATAACAAAATGAAAATATACTAGGAAAAAATTAATAGTCCTCCAATATTTTCTTTCTATAATTACTGTTAACATTTTTATATGCATTCTTCCAAAAATGTTCTGTGTGTGTGTATATACATATACATATGTATATATACGTGTGTGTATATACATATACATATGTACATATACATATGTATGTGTATATACATGCGTGTGTATACACGTACGTGTATGTGTATATACATATGTGTATACATGTATGTATACATGTGTATATACATATGTGTATGTACACACACACACACATCAGCTCTGAAGTTTGCAGGCAGATAAGATTGGAAACAGTGAATTCTGGAGACATAACCAAGACATCCTTATTAGGATGGAGTCACATTTTACATAGGAGTTCACCTTCTCAGTCACTCTGATTATGAAAGGACTCACAGAGTGCCAGAATTACTACAACCCTCAGAATATTGCCTCATACAAAGCCCCCATTTTATAGCAAAAAAAAAAAAAAAAAAAAAAGGACCCCAAAAAAAAAAAAACCCNAAAAAAAAAAAAGGCACCGCAATAAGCAAATGACCACAGGATCCATTGGTCGGTCCTAACACAGCATTACCAGAAGCTCCTGGCCCAACCGAACTTTGGAATGACTTTTTTTAAATCTCAGCTAATATGCGAGCATGGGGACAATACCTGTGGAATTTTGGCATTGAATTCTGTGACGTGTAAGGTACCAGATTTAGCAGTGGTCACAGACTGGGTTGGTTAATATCAAGAGGACAGTGAGGCCTTCAAGTAATAGAGGCCGAGAGTCAATGCTTAAAAGCCAGTAGCCTGAAGGCTGCAAATACCTTAATGACCAGCAAGGCTGGAGGAACAGCCAACCGGACTTTTACCTTCAGGGAGTTGGAGAGATAATAATGGTGTTCCTAGAGACCAAATGGTAAGACAAGGCAGTCAACAAGGGTGATGCAAAACATCTACAACCAGGAAAAGGTAAGAATAGAAAAGCAGAGGGCTGGGGGTGTTTGGCACCAAAGTAGTTATGATTTCTTGTTCAGTTACTAAATCTGAGCTAATTTTAATATTCAGAATCTAATGACTGAACACAATCAGGTCCTAGATGGAAAGACTCTGCCAACACTGTACCAAGAAAATACTTTAATGATTCTTTTAGTCCTTCTCCAAATGGATCTATGGACACTTAAAAGGTTGACTTTACCCACAGGACAAGAGAATACCCAGACATTTTTGAGAAGTACTGACAAAGTGTCTGACTTGACATTAATACCTAGAGATCTAAATCATCAACAACAAGCCCCCTACCCTAGCTTGAGTGGGGGCTGAGGGGAACAAGGAAAATACAGTGCCCTGGAAAAAAACCAGATCACAGTGGGCCCGTCCCATCTCAAGACCCACCCAGTGGTCATTTTTCCAATTCCAGAATGAATGCTTGGAATTGACATACTTGGCAATGATAGTAACCCCCACACTGGGTCACTGACCTCCAGTAAAATGTATCACAGGAAACCTCTGAACCTACCCTCATCCTGCAGCCAACATAGTCAGTCAAAAACCATATCCTCAGGGCGGTCCGAGGAGTTAAGTGCCACCATTAGAAACCTAAAGTACACAGTGGGTGGTGGTACTTAGCCAGTCCTCCTCTGACAGGACGGCTCCTGAAAGATTACTGTAGGCTCTTGTGAGCTTAACCAAGGAGAAGGCCCAGCTGAATTGGCTGTGCCAGACCCAGTATCATGGTCAGAGCCGATTAATGATGCCTCCGGTATGCTGTAGGCCGCCACTCTTTGGCAAATGTGTTCTTTTTGATTCCAATCAGAAAAGAGAATCAGAAACAGTTTCCATTTGTGGCTTAGTCACTCTTTAGTCACAGTTTTGCTTCAGGGCTGTATCAACACTCCCATTCTCTGTCATGAAGTAGTCTGATGGGGGCCACCTAGATATCCCACAAAAATCAAACCAACCGATTAGGTCAATGATACCCTGCAAATCCGGCAGGAGGAAAAAGAGATGGCTCATATGTGGGAGACCCTGGTGAGGGACTCACGCTCCAGAGAGTGAAAGAGAAGTCCTGTGAAAACTCAGGGAACTGACACTTTGGTGCAGTTTTTAGGGGTCCACTGGGAGGGGGGCTTCTGGGATATCTATCACTCTAAAGTAGAAGACTTTAATGGCTTCAGCTTCCATCTGCTACAACGAAGAATGCACAGGGCCTGGTCTTCCTCTCAGGGTCATGGAGATAAAACATTCCACACGGCTCTGGCTCATCTACCAGGTGACACAGAATGGTCAACACTGAGTTGAGGCCTTAGCAACAGGGCCAGACTTTGGTGTAAGCAGCCCTGAAGCTAGAGCATTAGGATTGAGCAGAAACTATGGTCTTGCATATGTATGTCAGTAGCAAGGAAAAACACACCACGGTAGGCCGCTATTGCAAACCCCAGGGGAAGAATTGCAAGACAGGCCCTTGGGATTCTGAAGCAACTAAATTCTTGCAGATCTGTTTTACAAAATTTACATCCCCACCGGTAGAGTATGGAAATTTCCATTCTCTGTTTTTGTCAGTGCTTGGAGTTGTCAAACTTCTCAATTTTCTTAAGAAATGAATGTAAACTTGATTTTTTTTATACTATTTCATACTATACATATAAAAAAATAGAAAATAAATCTTCCGAGCGTCTTTACCTGTTGTAGATGGCAGCTGTTAAAAAGAGAGAGACAAACTAGCTACGATCCAAAGTTCCTTCAACTCATAATAATTCTTAAAAATCAGGGGAAACAGATGTTTAGAACATGGAAGGAAGGAAGCCTCAGAAGTCTGCATAACCTTTACACCAACTGATACCTCATGATTATTTGTTTCTCTATGCTGTTGGTTACTTCTCCCTCAGATTCCTCAAGATACATGATAGTATTTCAACTCTAGAGATTAGGTCTTCTGGTGGTAAAATTAGGGAAAAAAGAAATGAAGAGAAAGCTATCTAATTAAGTAACTAGGAAGCAAATAAGTAAATAAAAATCTAGGGAGTATGTATTTCAGGACTCGCCTGTGCTGGACTTGGCACGTTGATATGTAAGTCTAGAGGACACTAGAGCATCTGACAGAAAAAGAAAAAAAAAAAGAATTCTAGTCAAACATTAAATGGAATCATAGGTGAATGGCCATATTCTTTACTTTTCCTCCCGATATCTGTTTTTATTTTTTAATGTCCACTTTCTGGGGCTAGGATGGCTCCACTTAGCAGGAAGATTTCTTCTCTGGAATAGGATTCTGGTCAGTCCCCTGGGCGCTGCTGGCCTGTTATCCATCAAACATTAAGGAGCCCACAGCAACTGTCTATGTGATGGATACAGTTAGTTTAATCTGAAGAAATACAGATTAATCTCTACTGAAGAGGAAAATTAATTCCGTGTCAAAGTGATTATTCCAGCTTGAGATGCCATTATTTTTCTCACTAGAAATTAATACTAGGGTGGGAAGGTTTTTTAATATGGGTTTCTCACTTTTTATACTCTACTGTCTTTTGTCTAGTTTCAGTAATAAATGTGTGGTTCCCAAAAAGAAGCCACATTCTTCCCAAGAATCATGATAATGGTTTTTATTCTGCCATCTACCTTGAACTTAGCTTCTTTAATGGTTACCTTTCATGAACTGTGCTTTATAATTCCTAGTTAAGTTTCCCTTTTCAGACTTTAAGTTACCCTATTTCAATTTCTAATCAATTACGTAAAGTTATTTTTACCTATTACTAGCAGTTGGAGTCTACGGAGAGGCAGTCTCCAAGAAATTCAGAATATATTTAAAAAGAAATGCCTACCATCTGCAAGTAAGCTACAAAGTCAGCGTTTTATTTGGGTATATGCAAAGGCAGCTTGAAAGGCATGGCTACAAGTTCAAGGAACTGAAGGGTGCAAGATGATGTCACCCACCAAGGTGTGTTGATCAGAACTAAAGAGTCTGGGGGTGGTGGGAGGGGTGAGAGGGGGTGGTCAGCGTAGGGAAAGGAGAATTGCAGCAACCCGCATTGCCATCTGAGCATGCTCAGGGGTGGGAGACACATAAGCAAAAACACCTACCTACCACATCCAACCCCACTGACTTGACAGGACCGATCTCACTGAGAACATATCCATACCCAGGTTAGGTCTACAGACAGGAAGAAAATCAATGCCATATCAAAGTGAGTATTGCAGCCTGAGATACAGTTATTTTCATCACTGTAATTAATACATGGAGGTCAGGATTTTATATTTCAGCTCTATTACATGGTTAATTTGAGTTCAGTCTGCCATATGTATCCATTATTAGTATGCTGATACTCTATCTCTGAGTCAGCTGGGGTCAGCCCTTGAACCATGAAATGTATTAGTCAATGTGATACTGCCCCATGGGATAACATCTAGTGCACAGCTTGCCTTTTCCAAGTGATAGTTCTGTTTCATGCAACTGTTCTTGAAATTTCTACAGTTGACATGGGTCATTACAATTACTAGAGTAGAAAATGCTCTGTATTAAATTATTTAAAATATCATCAACTTTGGAGTACTATAATACATATTCATAGTAACATGGACCTCTTTACTCTGACATCTATTGGGATGAATAGAATTAAACCCAAGTTAGGAAACACATCACAATTACATCACCAGGAAATCTTATTCCCAACCAGTGGACTGCCAAACCAACTTTAATAACCTTCTGAAAGAAGCCTCTCCTCACATTTTGTGAGAGTGGAGAAAAGAGACTTCAAGATGATAAGTCGGGAGAGCAGAGTTCCTATATGTCAAGAAAAATCTTTGAGACTGGAATGACACTTCTTCCAGGATTTATATGAGCTGCATAAAGTCTCATAGAAAATGTGGGTACAGAGTGTGTCATTACCAAAGTGTCTAACCAGGTTCTGGCTACCTAAAATGTCAACTTGAGAAGGAAACTTTAGTAGGGAGAGATGGATGACATGCAACAGAGGGAGATTTATTTTCTTCCTGTCATCCTGTTGCATAATGGGCTCATTTTTAGTGATACTCCAATATACACTAAGCATAGTAAGTACTGGTAATGAATAAAATATCTTGGCAATGTAGAAAATATGTAAGAGATGTGGTCTATCAGTATCCTGATTAACTGGGTAGAGTCCACAACAATGAACTGGCTCACTGGGTTTTCTAGCAGTATCTCTCACATATCTCTCCTATTCAGGAACTCAAATTGAACTAACCTATCTTCAATTTTTTATTTAAATTATTTATATAAACAAATATTCCAACAGAACAAAGCATGTCTTATGCTGCTGTATTAGTCAGCAGGGGCTGCTATGACAAATTACCACAAACTGAGTGGCTTAAACAATGAGCAATTATTTTGAGCCTGGGAAGTCTAAGGTCAAGGTGCTGGTGGATTTGGTGTCTGGTGAGAGTCCTCTTCCTAGATTTCAGTCAGCTACGTTTTTGCTATATCATCACATGAGAGAGAATGTGTGTGTGTGTGTGTGTGTGCTAGGAGGGTGCTCTCCTCTCTTGCTCTTCTTATGAGGCTACTAATTTCATCCGCCCTTATGATCTCATTGGAACCTAATCACCTCCCAAAGGCCTCACCTCTTAATACCATTCCATTGGAGACTAGGGTTTCAACATACGCATTTTAGGAGCAGGGGATACAAGCATGCAGTCCGTAACAGCCACAATAGATTAATTTCTGCATAATGATAACTATACATTTGATATTTTGTATTTCATCAAAATATCACATAATTGTGAACATAAATCAGATCTTAATACATACTCAATACTGAGAAGAATCCTAAAGACTGCTCTGATGAATTTTAAATCACTACTCATGTAGTTATATTAAAAGAGTTATAGAAGATTTATCAGACATGAAAAAACCCAAGGTTTATCAGGATACAGGGAAATCTCAGTAGAGCTAGTTTTCACCAAGACTACAACTAGAAAATATTCATTTACTGGCAGTTTTGAAAACCTCAAAAGCAGCAGGTCTCAGGCTCTAGCACCCCACAAGATTGTGAAGTTAGTTATGTTGTCTCTTCCACCATTCCTAATATCCTCCAGTTTGTTCAATATTCTGTCTGCATTGTCTGTAATCACATCAGCAGGACTTCCAATATGTATGCAATGTCCAAGAAATTCCTGATCTCACAGGCCCAGCATGACAAGTAATATTTGCAACACCAGATCATAACCTTGAGACATGATTTATCCACCAGATGAATAGCTCTTCCACCAATGTGGGGTTTTGCTCTGTCACTAATAGTTCCCTTCTGCAACTGCTTTCTAATTTCAATTGCAGGTTGTTTTGATCTCCATGACATCATTGCTAAGAGAGGTACTTCCAAACCTGAGGTAGCTGGGAAGGGTGCCTTCACAGTCCACAGTTTGTTTCATTTGGTAACTGCCATGATTTCATGGAGTCCTCTGTTCACCAATCCTAGAGCTTTCCACTTCTATACAAAGTAAGTAAAACATCAGTAGGCCGTCCATGTATATCAGTTGTAGAGATATAAGGATCTACTACCTAATACCAAAGACTTCTGCCAGTGAGACTGTTCCTAGTACTGATTTAGGCCCTGCTTTTCATTCCAGTATTCATGCATTTCTTGCCTTTGGTGAGTAGTGCCACCATGGAATCCCATCATCACTGAAATCAGACAAGCCAGTCTGACAGCAGTAATTCCCGCTACTGAACCTGGCCTCTGGAGAAGAGCCACCATGAGATGCCACCTCTAGCAAGGGACATGTTTTCTGGACCCTCTTGGGGGATGCACTGAGGGAACAGATGAGCAAGCCTTATACTACTGTACTACTGTAACACTCCCATCTTCCTAAAAAAAAAAAGATGGGGGGGTATTTAAAGTTTTAACAGCATAACAAGGACAGTCTGGCATTTCATCTTCATTATATTGGACACAGGTTTTAGTCAACCAAAGCAGGTGAACTGTTAGGATGCTTTCCAATCACACATGCCAATGTTTTAAATACAAAATTGTGTCTTAATTCACTGATAGCAATATATTAGATCCAATTCAAAAGTATATCACTTCAAAATATATCCTGACTGAATAAGCTTGCATGGGACAGGCCCTTCATCAGGCCTATAACCTAGTAGGTTGTAAGACTTGGTCAAAGCCCAAAACACAATTATTTGAAGGCCCTTGAGAGTGAACATAAGCAGGGAGATCTGGGAAGAAAAAAGCATTGGATAAAAGAAGAGAAAAAGCATTGGATGTTTCATTTATTATAGTTTTCACCCTTAGGGCAGGTCACAGTCTTCACCATGCCCAATGGCAAAACCTCTGCTAGTAAATCCACATTCGTTTTAGTCTACAGAATTTTGAGAAACCACAGCCAAGGAATAATGAGGGAGAAAATGTAGACAGGAGAGAACCAGAGAGATGGAATCTCAAGTTTTAAGTAAATCTCTGTCCAAATCTCTGGCTAAAACTTGAATGATGTATGTATCAGGTAGACTCAAAATATCTCACCAAAAAACCCTCTCAAAAAACAAAAAACACAACCCCCCCCCAAAAAAAACCAACCAACCAACCAAACAAACAAACAAAATAGCTGTATTGAAATGTCAGACACAGGGGCACTTGGGTGGGTACGGGTCTTGGGATCAAGCCCCATGTCAGGCTCTGCACCTAGCACAGGGTCTGCTTGTCCCCCCCGCCCCGGCCCCACTCCTCTTCCCACTCTCTCTCTCTCAAATAAATAAAATCATTTAAAAAGTATGAAATGTCAGATGCCACCCAGGAGTGGGCAGTTTAAGTCCAACAAGATCATTAGCTTTAAAATGAGAACAAAACAAAAATTCTCATTGGAAACTATAATAGAATCCAGTCATAATATGCATAATGTCCAGGAAAAAATTTACAAATTATTTTATATTTGACTTCTGGAAAGGATGGAAGAATAGGAGGATCCTGGGCTCATCTTGTCCCACAGATACTCCTAGATACCACCCACACCAGTGTAAGTAACCCAAATAATTATTCCAAGAGTGGAAGAACAGACTCTCCATTGCTAAATGTAGAGAAGAGTCCACATGAATGAGGGCAGGAAGGACAGAGATGAAGTTGGGAGCCAAATGAACCCATAGGACTGTCTGTGGGAGTGAGGGATGCCTTGTGCATGGAGAAGGGAGAGAGGAACTGACCTCACACAAGATACTCCAAGCACAGGGGACCCACACTAGGAAGACAAATGCCCATAACATTTGGTTTTGAAAACCAAAGGGGTTCGACTTCACAGGTTCTCACAATCAGTGGGGCTTAACATCTGGAATTTTAAAAAATCAGTGGGTTCAGCTCTGGGAGAGCTGGAGGGCAAAAGAAGCTGAATCCCTGCCCTTAAAAGACAGTGTAACAAACAGTCCCACTGAGATGCAGATAAAATCAGTTTGAAAAACACCCAGGGTATGCAGGAGGGAGATTTGTTTATTACTCTCAGAGCCTGTTCTGGAGGGGCAGGGATCATTGGGAGACTTCTCCAAGAACAAAAGAATTCTTAAGTGCCACTTTCATGTCCCATCACCCAGCCTAGATACAGGGACACCGGTGGGGACCAGCACAACACCAACACTCTCCACCTAGCACGCTAACAACATGCCCACCCCACGCACTTCCTCAGACCCACTCCCTCCAGCTAGGCCTTGGCTTCTGGTTTCCCCCCAAAGCAGACCCACCAGAACATTGCTAACATCACATGCCCTACCCCTGTGCTCTTCTGTGGACATGCCCCTCCAGCTCAGCCTTGTCAGTAGTCAATCCAAAGCAGTTCCACAAACGTGACGGTGTGCAAACAACCTCAACAGGGGCCATCAGCACTCCAAAGTGATTCCTACCTTGGGATGGGGGAAATAACCACACACACCAGTCTCCCTATGGCGCCAGTAGGTTGGGGGCAGACATCGCCTCTGACTGCAGGCACTACCCACCAACAAAAGCCTCCCAGGGGACAACACAAGGAGAGTGCCCTGAAATTTGGTACTATTGCAGGTCTGGCAAATGCCTGGTCTGACCCAAATCATTCCCAAGGCAGCCTCAGACTGGCCCACCAACAACATAGGAACCACACCCTGCCCACAAGAAGCAAAGAGAGCTATAGCGGATAACTGGACTGAAAGCAAAAGCAGCTTAGCCACCAACAGTTGGGTAAAGGCAACACACATGCTGGAGACCCCCTGAAGTTCCAGATTCAGGTGAACAATGGACATTGCACCAGAGGGCATTACAGGACCTCTTCTCCATAAAGCCACTACTTTTAAGAGCTGGAGACGTAGCTGACTTTCCCAACACATAGAAACAGACAAAGAGAGAGAATATGAGGAGACAGAAGATTATGTCCCAAAATGAAAGAACAAGACAAAATCACAGCAAAAGACCTAAGCAAAATGGAGATAAGCAATATGCCTGATAGAGATTTTAAGGTAATGATCATAAAGATACTCACTGGACTTAAGAATGGAGGATCTCAGTGAGATCCTCAACAAAGAGACAGAAAACATGAAAAAGAACCAATCAGAGATAAAGAACTCAATAACTGAAATTAAAAATACACTAGAGGAAATAGTAGAATAGAGGACGCAGAAGGATGGATCAGCAACCTGGAGGACAGAGTAATGCAAAGTAATCAAGCTGAACACAAGAGAGAAAAAAGAGTAATAAGAAATGAAAATAGATTGAGGGAACTCACTGACATCATCAAGAGTAATAACATTTGAATTACAGGGATATCAGGAGGAAAAAGGGAGCAGAAAATTTATTTAAATAAATAGCTGAAAGCTTCCAAATCTGGGGAAGGAAACAGATATCCAGATCCAAAAGGCACAGAGAGATCCTAACAAATTCAACCCAAAGAGGTCCACACCAAGATACATAGTATTTAAACTAGCTAAAAGTAGGGAATTTTATTTATCTTTATTTTTTTAGAGACTTATTTATATCAGAGAAGAGAGCATGAGCAGGAGGAAGAGGATAGGGAGAAAGAATCTTAAGCAGACTCCTTACTAAGCAAGGAGCCTGATACGCAGTTTGAGCTCATGACCTGAGGTCAGGACCTGAACCAAAATCAAGAGTTGGACACTTAGCCAAATGAGCCACCCAGGTGCTCATTAAAGAGAGAATTTTTAAAAGAGCAAGAGAAAGAAGACAATTACATACAAGGGAAACCCCAGAAGGCTATCAGATGATTTTTAGCAGAAACTCTGCAGGCCAAAAGTGGCATGATATATTCAAAGTGCTGAAAGATAAAAAACAAACAAACAAAACCTAGAACCAAGAATTCTCCATCAAGCAAAGCTGTCATTCAGAATAGGAGAGATAAAGAATTTCCCAAATAAAATTTAGAGAAATTCATCATCACTAAACCAGCCTTACAAAAAATGTTAAAGCAGACTCTCTAAATGGAAAGGAAAGACCATAAGCAGGAGTAAGAAAATTAGGAAGCTGAAAAGCAGTAAAATTAAGTATATTTATAAAAATCAGTCAAGGGATTCATAAAATAAAAGGATGTAAAGCATGAAACTGTATACCTAAAATGTCAAAGGAGAGGAATAAAAATTTAGTGCTTTTAGAATGCAACCATCAAATTACTACAGACTCATATGCATAAGGTGTTATATATAAACCAAATGCTAATGACCCAGCAATTGCACTACTGGGTATTTACTCTAAAGATACAAAGGTAGTGGTCCTCAGGGGCACGTGCACCCGAATGTTTATAGCAGCAATGTCCACAATAGCCAAACTATGGAAAGAACCTAGATGTCCATCAACAGATGAATGGATAAAGAAGATGTGGTATATATATACAATGGAATATTATGCAGCTATCAAAAGAAACGAAATCTTTCCATTTGCAATGACATGGAAGGAACTAGAGGGTATTATGCTGAGCAAAATAAGTCAATCAGAGAAAGACAATTATCATATGATCTCTCTGATATGAGGAACTTGAGGGGCAGGGTGGGTGGTTGTGGGGGGTAGGGAGGGAAAAATAATGAAACAAGATGGGATGGGGAAGGAGACAAACCATAAGAGACTTCTAATCTCATAAAACAAACTGAGGGTTACTGGGGGGTGGGAGGGTAGGGATAGGGTGGATGGGTTATGGACATTGGGGAGGGTTTGTGCTTTGGTGAATGCTGTGAAAGATGTAAGCCTGATGATTCACAGACCTGTACCCCTNTTCACAGACCTGTACCTGTACCCCTGGGGCAAATAAAAAAATGGTAACCACAAATCAAAAGCCACTAATATATATGCAAAGAGAGAAAGAGAGAGAAAGAAATCCAAGCATATCACTAAAGGTAGCCAGCAAATCATGAGAGAAGAGACAAAAGGAACAGAGAAGAAACCACAAAAACCACCATAAAAAAGAAACAAAATGGCAATAAGTACAGAAATATCAATAATTATTTTGAATGTAAATGGACTCAATGCTCCAATCAAAAGATATATGGTGACGGAATGAATAAAAAAGCAAGACTCATTTCTATGCTGCCTGTAAGACTCATTTTAGACCTGAAGACACATGCAGATTGAAAATGAGGAGATGTAAAAGCATTTATCAGGCAAATAGAAGTGGAAAAAAAAAACCCAATGTAGCAATACTTATATTGAACAAAATAGACTAAAACAAAGACTGTAGCAAGAGATAAAGAAGGACACTATATAACCACAAGGGGAACAATCAAACTAGAAGATATAACAACTGTAAATATTTAGGCATCCACATGGAAGCATCCAAATACATAAGGCAACTAATAACAAATGTATAGTAGGGTTCTTTAACACCCCACTTACATGGATAGGTAGATCACCAAACAAAATCAACAAAGAAATAATGACTTTGAATGACACATTGGACCAGATGGATTTAACAGATATTCAGAACATTCCATCCTAAAACATCAGAATACACATTCTTTTCTAGAGCACATGCAACATTCTCCAAAATATATCACATATTAGGTCACAAAACAAATCTCAACAAATTTGAAAAGATTAAATGTATACTGTGCATCTCTTCTGACCACAATGCTTATAAAACTAGAAAGTGACCACAAGAAAAAAATTTCTAAAAAACACAGATACATGGAGGTTAAATAAAATGCTACTGAATAATGAATAGGTCAACCAAGAAAAAAGGAAATGAAAAATATCTAGAGACAGATGAAAACAAAAATATAATAGTCCAAAAATCTTTAGGATGCAACAAAAGTTGTTCAAGAGGGAAATTTACAGCAATATAGGCCTATCTCAAGAAGAAAAATCTCAAACAACCTAACCTTACATCTAAAGGAGCTAGAAAAAGAACAAACAAAATCCAAAATCAGTAGAAGGAAGGAAATAATGAAGATTAGAGCAGAAATAAATGATTTAAAAACTAAAAAAAGCAATAGATCAATGAAACCAACAGCTTATTCTTCAAAAGAATCAATAAAATTGATAAACTTTTAACCAAACTCATTAAATAAAAAAAGAGAAAATACAATCAGAAATGAAAGAGAATAACCAATACCACAGAAATACAAAGGATTAGAAGAAAATATTACGAAAAATTATATGCCAATAACTTGGACAATCTAGAAGAAATGGATAAATTCCTAGAAACATATAACCTCCCATGACAGAATCAGAAAGAAATAGAAAATTTGAATGGACAGATTACCAGTAAGGACATCTTGGACCAGACAGCTTCACAGGTGAATTCTACCAAACATTAAAGAAGAATTAATATAGGGGCACTTGGCTGGCTCCATCAGAAAAGCATGTAACTCTTGGTTTCAGGGTCGTGGTTTTGAGCCCCATATTGAATGTGGAGACTGCTTCAATAAATAAACTTAAAAAAAAGAAAGAATTAATACCTATACTCCTCAAACTATTCCCAATAATATATATAAGAGGGAAGGAAACTTCCAAATTTATTCCATGAGGCCAGCATTACCCAAATACCAAAACCAGATAAAGAAACCAAGGGAAAAAAAGAACATAAGCCAATATCTCTAACATAGATGTAAAAATCTTCAACAAAATATTAGCAAACTGAATGCAACAATACATTAAAAAATAGTTCATCATAATCAAGTGGGATTTATTCTTGGAATGCAAGTGTGGCTCAATATGTGCAAATCAATCAATGTGATACACTGCATTAACAAAAGAAAGAATAACAACGCAATGGTAATTTCAACAGATGCCAAAAAAGCATTTCACAAAGTATAACATCCATGCATGATAAAAAACCCTCAACAAAGTAGGGTTAGAGGGAACATACCTCAACATAATAAAGATCATATATGAAAAACACACTATCATCCCCAGGGGGGATAAACAGAGCGCTTTTCCTCTAAGGTCAGGACTAAAACAAGGATGTACACTCTCACCACTTTCATTCAACATAGTACTGGAAGTCCTAGACACAGCAATCAGACAACAAAAAGAAATAAAAGATGGCACTAAATGGCTGAAATAAATAAAAAATGGCACTAAATAGACTGTTAAAGTTTTGACAGCTGTTTACAGTATGAGAGCTAAAACATCCAAATTGGTAAAGCAGCAGCAAAACTTTCACTATTTGTAGGTATTGGATACTGTATATAGAAACCCCAAAAGACCCCACCAAAAAAGTACTGATATATGAACTCAGTAAAGTTGCAGGATACAAAAATCAATGTACAGAAGTCCATTCCATTTCTCTACACTAATAATGAAGCAGGAGCAAGAGAAATTAAGAAAACAATCTCACTTATAATTGCACCAAAAAAAAAAATAATGTACCTAGGAATAAACTTAGCCAAGAAAGTGAAAGACCTATACTCTGAAAACTATAAATTGATTGATTAAAAAATGATTAAAAAATGAAGATGACACAAACAAATGGAAAGATATTTCATGTTCATGGACCAGGATAACAAATTTTGTTGAAATGTCCATACTACCTAATCTACAGATTTAATGCAATCCCTAATCAAAGTACCAAGAGGGCGCCTGGGTGGCTCAGTGGGTTAAAGCCTCTGCCTTCGGCTCAGGTCATGATCTCAGGGTCCTGGGATCGAGGCCCGCATCGGGCTCTCTGCTCAGCAGGGAGCCTGCTTCCTCCTCTCTCCTCTCTCTCTGCCTACTTGTAATCTCTCTCTCTGTGTCAAACGAATAAATAAAATCTTAAAAAAAAAAAAAGTACCAAGAGCATTTTTCACAGAACTAGAACAATCTTACAATTTGTGTGGAACCAGAAATACACAGAATAGCCAAAGTAACCTTGAGAAAGGAGAATTAAACTGGAGGTATCACAATCCTACATCAAGATATACTACAAAGCTGTAGTAACCAAAACAGTGTTGTGCTGGCACAAAAATAGACACATAGATCAATGGAACAGAATACAGAGCCCCAAAATAAACCCATGAGTATGTGGTCAATCTTTGACAAAGGAGGCAAGAATATGCAGTGGGAAAAAGATAATCAACAAATGGTTCTGGGAAAAGTGGACAGCTACGGGCAAGGGAATGAAACTGGACCACTTCCTTACACCATACACAAAAATAAACTCAAAATGGATTAAAGACCTAAATGTGACACCTGCAACTATAAAAATTCTAGAACAGAGTACAGGCAGTAATTCCTCTGACATTGGCTATAACATCATTTTTCTAGATATGTCTCCTGAGGCATGGAAACAAAAGCAAAAATAAACTATTGGGACTACATCAAAATAAAAAAGCTTCTGTGCAGCAAAGGAAACAATCAACAAAATTAAAAGGCAACCTATGAATGGGAGAAGATATTTGATAAATGACATAGCTGATAAAGGGTTAGTATCCAAAATATATAGAGAACTTAAACAACTCAACACCCCCAAACCAAGCAAGTTGATTCAAAAATGGGAATAAGGGCGCCTGGGTGGCTCAGTGGGTTAAAGCCTCTGCCTTCGGCTCAGGTCACGATCTCAGGGTCCTGGGATCGAGGCCCACATCGGGCTCTCTGCTTGGCAGGCAGCCTGCTTCCTCCTCTCTCTGCCTGCCTGTCTGCCTACTTGTAATCTCTCTCTGTCAAATAAATAAATAAAATCTTTAAAAAGAACATTTTTAAAAAATGGGCAGAAGACATGAACAGACATTTCTGTAAAGACATCCAGATGGCCAGTGACAGATGCATGAAAAGATGCTCATCATCACTCATCAGCGGGGAAATGCAAATCGAAACTGCAGTGAGGTATCACCTCACACCTGTCAGAATGGTTAAAATCAACAACACAAGAAACAATATGTGTTGGCGAGGGTGTGGAGAAAAAGGAACCCTCCTGGTGGGAATGCAAACTGGCATGGCTACTGTGCAAACAGTATGGGGAGGTTCCTCAAAAAGTGAAAAACAGAACCACCCCATGATTCTGTAACCGCACTACTGGGTATTTACCCCAAAACACAAAAACACTAACTCAAAGGGATACATGCACCTCTGCGTTTATAGCAGCATTGTTTATAATAGCCCAGACATGGACGCGAACCAAGTGTCCGTCGATTGATGAGTGGATAAAGAACAGGTGGTGTGTGTACACGTACACACACACAGGAATATTTGGCCATAAAAAAGAATGACATCTTGCCCTTTGCAACAATATGGATGGATCTAGAGAGCATAATGCTAATTGAAATAACTCCATCAGAAAAAGACAAACATCACATCATTTCACTCATATGTGGAGCTTAAGAAGCAAAAAGAAAAAAATAAGAGAAATCCAGAAGTAGACTCTTAATTATAGAGAGCTGCTGGTTGCAGAGGGGAGGAGAGTGGGGGGATGGGCAAAACAGGTGGTGGGGATTAAGGAGTGCACTTGTGATGTGTTGTGTAAATACTGTACACCTGAAACTGACATACCACTGTAGGCTAACTGGAATTAAAATACAAACTTAAAAAATGAAATAAAACTTTTTAAAATGCACAAAAGTGTGAGAACTATGACACTACACAGACTGTTGAAAGTTTGAGAGCTGTTTACAGCACGAGAGCTGGAACATGATGGCAGAGTCATCTTACTCAGCCTCAGCTGGGAACGTGTCTGTCGGGCAAAGTTTCCACCGTGCCGAGCACGTGCACACCTGTGATTGCCCATGAAGTGCTGCACTTGGTTAAGTGTTTATTTGGAGGTTATACATTTTAGCCCGAAGGCAAATTCACAAATAGGGAATTCATGAATAATGGGGACCGCTACATACGTGCTTAGTTTGCCACATAAACTAGAAGTCTTCGAGCAATAGAAAATTAGTCTTTACCTCAATAATTATTTGGAATCTTAGTAAGTATATTCTTTTTTTTGGTCTTAACCTGTGGTATTTAAATCTAGCTGCATGTTGTGATTACCTAGAGGGCAAAAGGAAGCAAATATTCAAACAAAAATAGTAGTATCCGGACCTATCTCGCAACAACTGAGTCAGAATTGGACGGTGTGGGGCCAGGAATTAGTAGTCATAAACATCTTTGTTACCTGAGAGCTGTTAATTTAGAATAAGTGGGGTTTTGTCCTATTCATGGATGTTAACTGGACATAGTAATTGTGAAAACACAGTATAACTTGTAAATATGAACCCGACATGACTGCTGCATGTCCAAAAATGCTGCACGGTCCAAAAAATATATATATAATTTTCTTAGGGGACACTTGCCTCCTGTGCATTTGCTTTGTCTTGTCCCAGCTCACAAAGCAGAGTTAGAAGAGTAAGTGGGGTATAATTGCTTGTCCCTGGAATACCCAACGCCCTGTCAGTGATGTGCCCGCATAATAAGCCTCAGGCCTCACAGGGTCACTTTTGCTCAGGGATTGCAACCTTTGCATTGTTTCCATCCTAGTCTAAGGCACTCCACTCCTGTCTAGCAGTCACCTACTGGGATCCAGGGCTGAGTACTTGTACTCTTTTATTGCCAGGGTTTGTGGACAAGGACATACCATGTGATTTTCCCTTTTTGAAGCAGAAAATGAGACTAATAAAGAAATACAAGTACAAAAAGGGAAAGGTGAAGGAATGGGGGAAACTGTTGATAAAATACCTTCATCTTTTGATTCAAGTTCTGAGGCATACGTGTGTGTGTGTGTGTGTGTGTGTGTGTGTGTGTGTGTGTGTATGTGTGTGTTATTTGTTCCTGTGACTCACATACTTTGGAAGTAACTTGTTCCTGAAAAATATATGCAAACAATGATAATGAGTTCTCTTTCATTTTTTGTGAGGTCAGTTCAATTCATAAGGTAAGAAAGCATTCATTCTGAGCCTTGATGAGGCTTCATTTTGGATGATTAAGATGTTTTCCTTTTTATGAAAAGTAAAAGTTAATTTTCTTTGTACCCCCCTCAGTGGCCTGGGGAAGAGAGCCACTAGACACCTTGGATGAATATCACAGCTTCTTCAATCAATTCTCCTGTGACTTTGAACTTAACCTCGACAAACCCAAGTTCCCCTACAAGCAAAACAGTGACAATAGTATTACTTCTCAAAGAGTTCCTGGGAAATAATCTATGAAAGATAGCCGGCACTATTTGTGACATCTAGTAGATGCTGAAAACAAGTATTAGCCAGCCTAGTTGTTATTATTATTAGCTCTTACGTTCCAGTAGCCACATTTTAAAAAGTAATAAGTAACTGGTGAAATTCATTGTAGTAATACACCTTATTTAAGCCACCCAATATAAGCCAAATTATGGTGACTTTCATTTTAAATGAGAATTTCATATTATCGTTTTTCATATTAAACCTTTGCAATCTTGTATTTTACAGTGACTGCAGGCCTCCGTTTAGACTGTAGAATGAATAATTTCATTTCCACTATGTATCTTCATCCTCCATCCCTCAAATTTGAATTGTGCCAGAAAAATCTTCCACGGAAAAGTAAAAATCAAACCCAAAACCCAGCTGCGTGGAGCAGCAGCACTTGCGAGTGTCCAGGACTTCCCATTGCTCTTCCGCACACGTCATACAGCCCACGATCCCCGTGTCACGGCCACGGGCGTGGATCCCAAGCCGAAAACCTCAGCCCTTCAGCAGGGGCTCTGGCAAGCTGACAGCGGCTTTACTGCAGGAGCTTCAAACTGAGGCCAGTACACTTCCAGCACAGCAAGGGCCCTGAAGTCCGGTTTATGGAGACAAGGCCACCATCATGTGGACCCTGACGGAACTGCAGTGAGATTTCCATCCCCACTGCACTGGGGGGAGTCGGGGGGACTCAAATGACGGAGCCCCTCAGTGCGTCCCCACTGGGAGAAAACATCAAGAACGCCTGCTCAGCTCACCTAAGAAATGTACACTCGACCTCGAGAGGATCCAGAGAAGGTTCAAGTAAAAGACCAAAATAACTAGATAATATACGATCAAGATGAGTGAAATCCTAAAATGTAAAATGGAGTCTTACACAGATCTGGGCTTACTGAAACCAGGGTTCACATGGTAAAGCTTTAAGAATAATTTTGTATAAAATTCACACTTTGTGCCAGGAAACTTGTTGCAATCTTTACTGTAAGAGAAGATAGAGATTTTGAATAAAGAAAGTGTGAGGAAATGATGAGTTCTTCCTTTTGGAGAATATTCAAGCCAGTATAATCAGTCATCAGGAAGATTTGAAGTGACAAGATGTCTTCCAAATGGCAAATTGCTTTGGCAATATTACCCAGTTTCTAAGATGATTCTATACACAGTCTGTCTTCTGGTTTCAAAACACTGTAACATTGTACATAATATTATGATACTATGTAATATAATAAGAGAGTTTCAAAATATTCAAACACATAAGATGTAGGCTCATATACTTGTGAAGTTAATGAAATGACCAGGGCATGGGTGTTGAGAAAAATGGGAGTCAAGGTACTACAAATAATATCATCTTTTGTTTTCACCATAACTTTCACCAAAAAATCCATGTTTTCCTTTTCCAGAAACAGGTCTCCCAAACACACAGATATTTCCTCCCTGGAAAATTCCAGGACGTATCATTAACAGTATGCTTTCTAAGCCTTTAGAAAAGATTATGCGATTACCGAGGGCCAATGTGGACTCACTAACTAGGCATCTGTCAGAACACATTAGCCTGTTTTAATAGGGTTGACATGTGGGGTATGATGATTTCTGCATGGCGTTTAAGCAAAGGTTGCTCTTATTTCCTGGTTAATAATACGGTAAAATATAGTCTGGATTGTTGTCCTGCAAACTATTTAGAAATTTCTTCAGAGATGTTTAGTTCTTTTGCATTCAGGGGCATTTTTAATGTAATATTACTAAACTCTGGGATTTATCTTGTCTTTTTAATATTTTAGCAATGACATGAACAAATGTAGAAAATATGGCTATCAAATGTGCAGATGACATGAAGTTTGGAGGCTAATATGATAGATGTCAGAACCAACTTTAAATAAAAATGATTATGGCAGGCTTAATCCAAAATAATGAAATTTAACAAAGATAAATGTTCTTGCATTTTAGTCAAAACAGTAAACTTGACAATTGGATTGAGAAGACCTTTCTTTAAAGCAATTCCTATTTAAAAATCTGGAATTTTTCTTTGTCGCAAAACAAATAGAAGTATGGTAGCACAAACACAATTTTATTTTACTGAAGTGGAACTGTCGGGCCCAAATCCAATTTGGTCATCATCCCACTGCCTTCTCTGCTAGCCAGGTAACACCTGAGACACCGTGTTTATTTTTGGTCTCCATTCTGAGAGAGATACTGACAACAGTATATTTTAAGGAATTGTAGTTATTTTCAGTAAGGCAGAGTGGTTAAGTTCACAGATGACAGAATCAAAGAGAATTGAGTCCAAGTCCCAGCATAACCAATACCCCCGGTATTCTGACTCTGGGCAAGTTACGTGAACCTCAATTTCTGCATCTATAAATCACTTACAGTAATACCAACAAAGGGGATCGATGTTAGTAGGGGTTAGATTCTAAAGAGGGGAATACATATCCCATTTAGCTTTGTAAGGTAAAATCCATAGAAGAAAAGAGATTTTGACTTAATATAGCCTAGTAATCTAAGTTACCCAATTAAATCACCCAATGATTTAGATTACCTGAGGAATGAGCTCTTTGTCACTGAAGGCTTTTTTTTTTTTAAAAGATTTTATTTATTTATTTCACAGAGGGAGAGAGATCATAAGGAGGCAGAGAGGCAGGCAGAGCGAGAGAGGGGGAAGCAGGCTCCCCGCTGAGCAGGGAGCCCAATGCGGGCCTCGATCCCAGGACCCTGAGATCATGACCTGAGCCGAAAGCAGAGGCTTTAACCCACTGAGCCACCCAGGCGCCCTGTCACTGAAGCCTTTTAAAGGAATCTGAATTACCAGCTCTCAGGGGATGACTGCTGTCAGTTGGCGGTTTGACTACACGTATGACCATTAATTCTCATCTCTAGAACCATGTCATTTCAACAAGCAGTGACTGCCACCAGACAGACACCGCACGACAGACAGGCAGGTGGCCTCCCTCTGAGTCTAATGGAAATAGGCATATACTGAAACTACTACATGACAGTGGGTCAAGGAACAAGCAAGGAGTTCAGATTAACGTACAACAGAGGGGAAGGGTACCCAAGACAGTCACTGGTCCCCTGTGTGTGTCCGATCATCTCGGTTCTTATGGCAAATGTCACCCTTTAGAACTAAAATGTCAGAATAACTTAGAGCTTGCTGGTGGCCTGCAACAGATTATCTTCTCCAAAATCCAATTCTGGCTTTCTACACATTTCCCTCTCTCCCAACCCCCTCCAAGAACCTTTCCTCTTTTCAAGAGAAGTGGAGCAAGAAACACTCTATGCTTCTTCTTCACACCCTGTTTTCCCTCTGCTCAAGATGTTTATTTTTTGAGACACAATCTCAATGCTTGCTGAGGAGTGAGGAATAGTCATTATGTACCTAGGATTGATGTCCCAAGTCCTTTCTATTGACAACCATTTTTTGCAGTTATTAAAACAGTCTCCATTCCAAGGCTAAGTGCTGAGCTTCCATTGTGACCGGCCTTAAGTGTTCTTAGGAAAACACAACCAAACATAGTTTTCTACTCTAGTTCTTCAGAAAAACACAACCAAACATACTTTCTAACTTTACTCCCCAGCTGTATGGACATTAGGCCATATCCTTTCTCTCAGACTGCCGCTTATCTTGGCTTTCAGTAATGCACAAAATCATCCCCTTTTGAAAGGGAAAGAGAGAAATCAAACTGTTTCCTGTTAATGAGACCATTCTATTTATTTTACTGGGGGGACGTTTGAGAAAAAATAGTGACCTGGCTGTCTATCTTCCTGCAAAGACTACTTTTCAGTTTTAGGCATTCTACATCAAATTTAAAGGAAGAGAAGGCATCTCTTTGGAAAGCCAAGTAAGATTGCTATAGACAGGAAACAACTTTTACCTAAGTCCTATCACATCCCAAATACAGCCTTGTTTTCCCACTTCTTCCTCTGGCTGCATTCAGTGCACACACGGATTAGGTAATGAAGATGTGTAATCAATCACTAGCCTGGCAGGGACACAGGAAGGTACCCCAGTCAGAGCCGTCTGATCCCTGAGAAGAGAGGGTATGCTGAGGCTGGTGGCTGGCCAGAAACATTTCTCTTGAGAATGAGACAGGTTGGAATATTTTTCTCCTCATGCAGATTTTATCATCAGTGTATATTTGAATCTCTGAAGTATTGCAAGAGTTACTTAGCCATGGAAGTGGTGCCCCCTAATCTGCAGGGGATACGTTCCAAGACCTCAAGAAATGTCTCAAATAGAGGATAATGCTGAACCTTACATATATTAGACGCTAGGTTTTCTCCCTATCCACGCATAACTTATCATAAAGCTGAGCTTGTGAATTAGGCACAGATGAGATTAACAACAACAATAAAAATAGAGTAATTATAAGAATATATCGTAATAAAGGTTACGTAAATGTGTGAGAACGCTCTCAAAATATCTCACTGTGCTTGTACTCACCCTTGTCCCAGTGACGCTGTGCGGTGACACCACGTCTGCGTGGGGAGAGGAAGCCGGGTGAACTACGTGCGCCCTGCGTCCCGGCGTGAGGCTACTCTTGACCCTGTGACAATCACTCAGAAGGAGAATCACCTGCTTCCAGGCTCGTTGACCACCAGTAACTGAAACCACCAAAATTGCATCTGTGGATAAGGGGGGAGGGGAGACTACTCTGTTTTAGTTTCTAGATGCTTTGGTTGTTATTTTGGTTCAAATCCTGGTTTAATTTCTGGTTTTGTTACCTAGTTGTCAAAGCTTATGACATAATTTCTGCTTTTTAAAATTGATGAGGGTTTTTTTTTTTTTCAGGGAAAGCATCTGATGAGTCTTTGTCAACATACCAAGAACTCTTTAAAAGGGTGTATTTTGGTTTTCATCATATGATATTACTAGAGGGAATGGGGAGGGAGAAGAGGTATCTGATAATGCCAAATCACAGCTAAAATAAAAACTATAGCCAATTTTCAGTGACTCTGTAGGCACATTAACCAGTATACAGATTAACAATGAAAATGGGGTAAACCTGGGGCAGCCACCCTGCCGCCCTTTTGCTTCCTGAATTTCTCTTTTTAACACATTTTCTGTTAATTTTTCTGGGTTTCCAGAGACACATTTTACCATCTTCAAATTGCAACTGAGTTTGTTTTGTGGCTTTCTAATATCATTGTTGCCGAAGGCACTCTAGGTAAGGGCAGATCGTGTTCTTCCAACATAACCAGGTTTTCTATTTTTAACATTTGTTTTTAGTGTTTTTTTTAATCTTAAATACCTATAGAAATCTCTTTTTTGCCATTGTAAGTACAAGGAAGAGAGTTGTGTGGATCTTTTTTTTTTTCCTTGAATTCTCCAGCATATGATGATCCAAGTCTGTCTTCACACTCATGTGTTTCTAATTGTCGGTTTGATTGTTCGCTAATGAAATGTTAATCTTGTTTCTTACTGTTTTGGATCCAATTATTCTGTTGTTCATTCAGGAACAACTATGGGTTTGTATTTTCATTATTCTTCTATCTGTTGTACTCTTCATTGTTTTCTTGTCCTATCCTTTCCTTCTGCCTTATGGGAACATTCTCGAGTTTGGTGTATCACTGATTCTGCCCCTTACTGTTGTGCAAGAACATCGCTATTCTTCTTTCCAGGTGTATTTTTAATGTCCGTGAAATTATTTCTTATCCTCATTTCTAATACATTGTACCTTGCTTTGTCTTTAAACTAGCTGATGATTTCTCCTGGTTTTCTCATTTATTTCATAGAAGCCATATAAAAGAAAAATTCAGAAAATTAAACATCATTTTCTGCTTTTTCTTTTTCTCCTGGCTACATATAAAACTTAGAGGATGTTCTTTTCTAAGTTTATTTCAGTTAAAATTCTCCTTTTTTTAACCTTGATATTTTACAGTATCATGTGCAGTTTGGTTGTGGGGTTTTTATTGCTGCCTTTTTTTTTTTTTAATTTTCTGTCCCCTTATCTAATAATACGAGTTTTCTTCCAGACAAAAAAAATTTTTTTTTCAGGAGCAAAATGCCTCATCTCAATTCTTTCTTCAAAAAGTCAAATCCCTATTTTGGGAGCAAGAAGTTTTAAACTCTGTTCCAAGTGCCTGGCAGAATTTCATCATCATCATCATCATCACCATCACCACCACCACCACCACCACCATCACCATCACAGCTAACAAATACATAGCATTTACTATATGCCAGGCATCATTCCAAGAGCTTTACATATTTCATACACTCAACCATCCCCAAAGCCCTATGAGGTAGATACTATTATCATAGCTATTTTGGAGATAAGCAAATTGTAGAATAGGAGGTTGAATAACCTTTTCAGAACACTCAGCTGGTAAGTGATAGAGCCAGGATCCCAACCCAAGCTGTTTGGCCTTACACTCTACTCTTACCATTACGTGTGATGGCTTGCCTTCTCTTACCAGTTTGGGCATCCACATCAGAATTTCATAAGCTTTTTGGATCTCAGTCATTTCAATGGGAAAAAACCCCACACTAATATGTAGCCAATATTTTACATAGAGTCTCATGTGGTCTTACATACAATGGATCTCTGGACCCTCCAGGTTTAGATTCCCTGCTTCAAACTGATCAAGTACCAAATATAGTATCTCTGGAATTTTCCACTGTGAGGGCTGTTCCTGATGTTCTTGATGGTCCCTCAAAATACGCTGTCCACCTTCCCCTTACATCCTGCTTAACTGCTATCCAGAAACTGTGTCCCACCAGCTGAAAGACAGATTTGGGTTGGGTAAGGAGGGAAACAGCATTCTGACAACATAAAAACCAAGCCGTCATGTAACAAGGAAACTTCTGATTAACTTTCTGGGGATTACTGTTCAAGTGGATAAAGAAGGTGGCAGAATTTAGTCAGGAAGTCTTGTATTTTGTCTAGTGTCTTTTTTTTTTTTAAAGATTTTATTTATTTATTTAACACAGAGAGAGAGAGAGAGAGAGAGAGAGAGAGAGAGAGAGANCCGAAAGAGGAGGAAGCAGGCTCCCTGCTGAGCAGAGAGCCCGATGCGGGCCTCGATCCCAGGACCCTGGGATCATGACCTGAGCCAAAGGCAGAGGCTTTAACCCACTAAGCCACCCAGGCGCCCCTTCGTCTAGTGCCTTACTGGCTGTTTGGTACAAATTATATTTTTCATAACTATGAGAACAGTGGAAAAAATGTGTGGCATCAGTTTTATCGTGCCGTGAACGCATACACTGTTTCAGGGGATCTCACAGACATACTAGCAGAAAGGAAGACAATCACTGTGCAACAGGAAGGATCCAGGATTTATGGGATATGAAACATTTAAATATTGTATGGACTGGATGTTTGTGTTGCCCTCGATTTCATAAATCCTAACTTCTGTTGTGAAGGGCCTTTGGGGCGTGACTAGGTAGTAAGGATAGAGGACAGAGGCCGCAAGGTAATCCCCTAGGGAACAGGACGATGAATGAGGAAGAGGAATCTCAGCAAACATAGAACCTGCCGGTGCCTTGATCTTGGACTTCCCAGCCTCCAGAACTGTGAGAAAGAGAAGTTTTTAAGCCACCAGTCGATAGTATTTTTGTTTTAACAAACGAACTAAAACAATTACCAATTAGACACAAAAATGAATATTTAGAAAAGGAAAGGAAACCACAACATGTTGAAAATTTAAAAGCTGACAAATACCAGTTTAACGATTATGGTTTTTCATTGTGGAGGCTGATGTTTCTGGCTAAGTAAGTCAGGCAACGCACCATAGCTGCTCATTTATCTTGCAGCTGGAAACATCCGAGACAAGCATTTGCATGTCTGTCCTATACTGGCAAGGCACTCAAGGGAGATAAAAATTACTTTGCAAGTTTTTTCCCTCCCTTTGCACTGAGCAAAGGACCATATGTAGTCATAGAACCAATTTGCAACAGAACCACAGAATCATAAAATTTTAGAGCGAGTATGGAAATAAAAGACGGCACTTGACTGTTTCACTGAGGTTTTATATTTCAGTATAAATGAAAGATCAGAACATTAAATGCTGGCATCGAAAGGGGAAGTAGATTGCAAAATACCATTTAGTATCATAACTAGGCTGTTAGAAACATATCAGGTAAGCTAAATATACATTTAATGCTATAAGATGAACACTTCAGTTTAATTGTTTATATTTAGTTTTGAAAATATTCTTAATATAAACATATACATTAACATGAGAATTTTAGGTTACTTCAAGGTATGACCCTTCATCACTTAAATTTATAAATACAGACCTTACAGGAATAATGTGTCCTATTTACCATCAAAGTACCTAAGGATACTATTTATGTTAATTGTAATCAATAGGATTGCATACCAGATTTTCTTTTTTTTTTTTTTAAAGATTTTTTATTTATTCATTTGACACAGAGAGAGATTACAAGTAGGAAGAGAGGCAGGCAGAGAGAGAGGAGAGAGGAGGAAGCAGGCTCCCCGCTGCGCAGAGAGCCCAATGTGGGCCTCGATCCCAGGACCCTGGGATCATGACCTGAGCCGAAGGCAGCAGCTTTAACCCACTGAGCCACCCAGGCGCCCTGCATATCAGATTTTCTAACTGAAACTGATGAATTAAAGACAGTGGTTTTATAGAGCACCTCCCTGTCTCTGATTCTGCAAAACTGGTGACTTTTACAGTTCTCCTTGAGGAATGATGATCTTTCCAAGTAAAACTTGGCAGGCAAACAAATTAAAATAAAAACAATCGTAATAAAGGCAAAGCCAGAGCTGTGATTTTGGCTTTGTTTCTGCACATTACTCCACGTTTACACCTGCTCTCATCCACTTTCTATAAAATAAAGGGAAAAGAAAAAATCCTAGGACATGGAGAAAGGGAAAAAGTAGTAATTAGGCAACGAACACTAAAAGGAAATTCAGTCCTGTCCTTCTTTGTTTCCGTTCAAGAATTTCTTTCTTATCACTATTTCTAAAGCCCTGATGGTAGGTGCAGGACCAAGGAGCGTGACAATTCAGGCAGAACTGAGTGAGCTCTTGTCTCGCTTTTTCTTCCATGGAGACTACTGCCATTCTCACTCTTTCATAGCTAAATAGCAGAAACCAGTGGCATTTGAAAAGGGCTTTCGTTGATCTAGTAGCAGTTGGTATTTAATAACTGACTTAAGACTCGCTTATGAAATACCAGAAATTAATGTTCCAAGAAAATGATCAAAATATTCCTTCACTAGGGTGCCTGGGTGGCTCAGTGGGTTGAAGACTCTGCCTTCGGCTCAGGTCATGATCTCAGGGTCCTGGGATCGAGGCCTGCATCGGGCTCCCTGCTTGGCAGGGAGCCTGCTTCCTCCTCTCTCTCTGCCTGCCTCTGCCTACTTGTGATCTCTCTCTCTGTCAAATAAATAAATAAAATCTTTAAAAAAAAATATTCCTTGACTAAGTTCTTGATAACTTTAGTTCTTGAACCATTGTCTATGTATCCACATATCTCTTTATTAAATATTAGTAATTGGACTAACACTTGTTGAATTTTATAAGCCTTTGTAGTTTTTTGTAGAATATTTCTCTTTGATATTAAGAGTAAATAATTTGGGGGGATGCCTGGGTGTTCAGTCAGGTAAGTGTCTGACTCTTTAGTTTCAGCTCAGGTTGTGATCCCAGGGTCGTAGGATCGAGGCCCGCGGCAGGCTCATCACTCGGCGTAGAGTCTGCTTGATGATTCTCTCCCTCTCCCTCCGCTTTAGCTCCACACACACTCTCTCTCAAATAAATAAATAAATCTTTAAAAAAATAGTAAATAATGTTTGGCCTGTAGAGTTTACTTTAATATCTAAGCTGCACAACACAAGTTAGTTAACTTACTGCTTTTTGTATCTTATATTATTTATCTGATATGTCAAATATCTATATTTTTGTGACTTGCTTTTCTTCCCAAATGAAAACAGCTTCATTTTTAATTATAATGCATGCTTATTATAAAGTTCAAAGTATAGAAATAGAAAGGATAAAGTAAAATATTCCTGAATTCCAACAACCAGGGTTATTAGTGTATTTTATTAGCAAATATAGAGTATGCATCAAATCTATCTATCTATCTATCTATCTATCTATCTATACACACACACATATATATATAAAGCAGCTTTTCAAAGATTTATTTATTTATTTTAGAGGTGTGGGGGGCAGAGGGAGAGACAGAATCCTAGGAAGACTACTCGCTGAGTGCAGAGCCCAATGTAGGGCTCCTCATGGGGTTCAATTTCATGACCCTGAGATCACCACCTGAGCTGGAATCAAGAATGGGACACTCAACCAACTGAGCCACCTAGGAGCCCCAAAGTAGTTTTATTTTGTAACATGTTTTATACACTGCTTTTTTAACTTACTACTATGCTACATGTGATGTTCAATGTCAGATAATATAGATTAATATCATTTCCAATGACTATGAAGAACTGTATTGGTTAAAAAACATTAAGCCAACTGATCTTATAACTTAGTTTTTTAAATGAGACAATTTAATGGTAAAAGGGGGCACTATTTCTAATCATGACAGCATAACAGCCATGAACTGGAACTAACCTAGGAATACCACAGTATATGGCTGTACTATATTTAACCAATATGATAATAATGGATTCTGATCATTTCTAGTCTTTGCAATATCATAAATAACACTGTGATGAATTCTCTGCATATTATCTTATATATTTACATGCTTATCTGATATCATTTAGGAAATATTCCTGGATGTCACTGATGAGCCAAAGAATATACACAACTAAAACCCTGATGTTCCCAAAATACTCTCCAAAAGAATATACACATTTACACTTCCCTAAAGTACCAGTGAGAGTACTTCCCTCCCATTATCTTCGAAATAGTCTTCTTAATCTTTGTTAGTCTGATGTAAAAAAAGTAATAACTTCATTTTTAATTTTTTTAAACTTTGGTTTTAGATTACTAGTGAAGATTTTATTTATTTAATTCATCTACTATTTAGTGCCAATTTTTTTGTATATGATGACATATGAATGGTAAATCTGTAGGGAGGTAGGTAAGAGAGGAAAAGAGAAGGTGGCATTCATTCTAGTTCACCCAGTTTCCTATGGGACATTCTTTTTTTGGCTGTCATTGATTTGTATGAATTTTTATATAAATATATAGTAATCTTCTTACAAAAATCAGTATTATAATTGTTATGTACATAGATTTTGATGTATATAAATGCTAAAATATCAATTAATTTAAAAAGTAGCTGTATATGTTATATATAATAATATAATTATTAAAATTATGTTGAAGACATATATTTCCATTTTATCAGTTGTACCCTAACTTTCTTAAGCCATTTTATGCCATGGAGAATTTCTTGTTCTTCTTTCAAAAGTCAGGAGAATGTTTAACAACTACTTTACTTTTGGTCTCATGCCCTGGAAAAGCATTTTTCTCAACCTCTACTAAAAAAAAAATCATGACCTATATTTTCTTCTAAAAAAATATTTGATTTTTGCATCTTGAGTCACCAGTAATTTAATTTTCTGCTAGGAGTGAGATAAAGCTATAGTTCATAGACATAGCTTTAAGTGAATGAGTAAGTTTATTTTATTAAATGTTGTAAAATGTTTAGAGAAAGGAAAACACATTGTTCCCTTTAATAATTCAGAGCAGTTTCAACCAAAAGCCTGAGCCAAATAGTAAATTACAGAAACCAGAGAAGTAAGCAAAAGCTCCACTTTTGTTAATGTCTGCTATAGTTGGAGAAGGGAAATGGGTGATTTCATGACCAAAAGTAACCTTTTTCTAATGGGCAAAAAATACATTAAAGAGGTATGCCTGGTGAAGGGTGACAGGAGCAAGGTGCATTTAACCAGTTTTAGTTTACTTTTTTCTTATTGTTATTGGCCCCTGAAAACAGAATTCAGATCTCGGAGCAGAGAACGTCAGTCTGATGAAAAGTTTCTCCCATTAGGGAGCACAGGGGTATATTCGACTTAAGAGGCAGAGGAATGGGTGTATGGACCAGAACAGCTCATATATGGCCCTGGCTACAGCCAATTGTGTAGGTGAGGTGTGAAAAGTATTTGTGCTATAATCAGTGACTGGAATAGTAAGTAATGTTCCCCCATCAAAAAAACAAAAGCAGGGTTGCCTGGGTGGCTCAGTTGTTAGACATCTGCCTTTGGCTCAGGTCATGATCCTGGGGTGCTGGGATGGAGACCCGTATCAGGCTCCCTGCTCAGTGGGAAGCCTGCTTCTGCCTCTCCCACTTCCGCTGCTTGTGTTCCCTCTCTCTCTCTGTCTCTCTCTGTCAAATAAATAAATAAAAATCTTCAAACAACGACAACAACAAAACCCTTAATATTCATGGAAAAACATGGATGCCTGGGTGGCTCAGTCAGTTAAGCATCTACCTTCAGCTCAGGGCATGATCTCAGGGTCCTGGGATTGATTCCTCCATCAGTTTCCCTGATCAGTGGGGAGTCTGCTACTCCCTCTCCCTCTGCTGCTCCCCCTGTTTGTGCTCTCCCTCTCTCTCTGATAAATAAATAAAAATCTTAAAAAAAAAAACCAAAAGCAAAAGCGAAAACAAATAACCTCAAGACATAAAATCAAAGGCTGTACCTACGTCAAGCAGTTGCATCCCCAAATGATTTATGACTCTGAGAACACGATTCTAAGATTGTTCTCAACTATGAAGATATGGCAGGGTACTGCAAAGCCCCTGACCTCACTGAGATGGAGACCTCCATAGATACTGAAATGTTGATTGCTTCTGTGAAGTAGCCATTCCTCTCGGAGGCGGAGGCGAGAATCCCTGTTTTACTGTTGGTGGTAGGCCCATAGCACATATAAAGAGACTGGGTGAAACATTCATCAGAGGGAGAGAATTGTGGCTTTTATATCACCTTTGCATTTCATTGATAGTATATATAATTTTGAACATCTCCGGCTAGTAATAGACATCCTCCCCAAATAGTCAGACATACAGATGAGTAGCCTCTAGTTCAGTAGCTGGATTTTAGTGTCTGATCCATCAGGGAATAAGTGGTATGGTGAGTTTTATACGTATTCCTCTCTCCACCCTATTTAAAGAGCCGTTTCACTCATTAACTGGCACATAAATCATGCCAATGATGTCATGCTTTTTCCAGTATATGTGTATACCCTTACCCTTGGCTGATTAGTAAACCCCTCTCTCTCTTTTTTGCACACACACATTCACAATATGCTCACACATACTCGCGCAGGCACACAAATATCCTCTCCTTAGATTTCTGTTGGACTCTTCTCTTTATAAAACAATCAGGACCGACAACTGAAAAAAGAATTCAAAAGAAATATTTCTCTTCCTCTTCTCCTCTCTGGCTGCCTCCCAGCAAACTAAGCTATGCAGTTCTGGGTTCTGTCTGACACATCTTAACTGCTGACATTTAGCAGATGCTTCTCCGAGAACTAGGGGAGGGCGAAGGTGAAGCAGGGGTGTGATATAAGTAATTAGACTAACGATGTCTCAATTATCAAGATGTTCCCACAGTGTCCCCTTCTGTTAGCAAATCTGGAACAGGAAGGCTGTCTTTGGGGAAGGAAAGCCTGGGTGAAAAGATACATTGATTTGGGTCTACAATAGGATGAAGTCAGGAAGTTAAAGAGAAGTTCAAAGTCTAGTTTGCATACCAAATAATAAGCAGGAAAATCCAATCTTTAATATACATGAGATCACTGAATTGGCAAAACTAGGCTGATAGAACAGAGAGAGTTTCATTGTGTAAAGTCCCTGTCACCTCCAGCCCTTGACACCGCTGATTTAATCGTGCTATTAATCCCCATTAATGTTCCTGTAAAGTACATCACCTTCCTTCTGTATGGGTCTCCCAAATTGGTTAGACTTTGGTAGAATACAGGAAGTCTGGGTTTTGTTGCTCACTTCAAAAATTCCATTTATTCAGTTCATCCAAGAGTAACTGCATACACTTCTAAATCTGTGTCATCATTTTCCGTATGACTATAAATACGTGGTACTCTGAGTTCCCTTTTGAACCAGTTGTAACAGCTACTGTTTCCCTCTTTTTTTTTTTTAAGATTTTATTTTACTTATTTCACAGAGGGAGAGAGATCACAAGGAGGCAGAGAGGCAGGCAGAGAGAGGGGGAAGTGGGCTCCCCACTGAGCAGGGAGCCCGATGCGGGCCTCGATCCCAGGACCCCGAGATCATGACCTGAGCCGAAGGCAGAGGCTTTAACCCACTGAGCCACCCAGGCGCCCTGTTTCCCTCTTTAATGAGGGAGTTAAGTAAAATCTTTCACTTGCTTATTCTATCTGTATGAGACATTTTTCTATCCCCTTTTAAGAATTATGCTTTGCTATCCCCTTAATAAATGCCCCCTTTTTTGCTTATTTTATTTAATAATTTTTTGTTTCTGATTATTGCCCAGAGCATCTTTTTTTTCTCCAATTAGGATAATCTACTTGATAAAACAAATGATAATGAGAAGATTGTTTTGAAAATTTAAGGTTAGAATAAATAAAACAATATCTATGAAATAATGAAAGGGTTTTTTTGAAAGGCCGATATAAATGTTAGTTCCTATTGTTAATGACCAAAACTGAATGGTATTGAGAGAACAGTTCTCAAAACTCTGGTGATACTTCTTCCCATTGCGGATATAATCACCACAGGTATTGATTGATTTTTTTAGGGCAATAATTTGGGGCTTCATTATCTTTAAGTAGTATTACAAGCTGAAAGAAAATGTCTATTTTCAATGACTGCTTCTTCAACATTCTCATCAGCGTTAAAGTGTTCTGTCATTATAGATGGCGGCCATGCTTGCGGTGAGCATAGCACAACATAGAGAGTTGTCTAATCACTGTGTTGTACACGTGAAACTGATGTAACACTCTGTGTCAAGCTATTCTTGAAATATATACATACATACATAAGATGGGGGAAAAAAGCAAAACAAAGCATTGTCATTATAGCATTACCTCATGATAAAATTATTGCAATTTCCATGATTACAGCTTGTGTTACACTCATTTTTTCTGTGTTTGGTTTTTGCAGCCTTAGTTTCAGAGGGAAACTCTCTCAAGAATGACAAGTCAGGCTGAGTTACAGAGGCTGTCATGCGTGGTTGGACTGGGTGTTGATTCTGTTAGTTTCAGAACCTGACTTTTCCTGACCTCATGCTAAGATTATGGGCTCTGTTCCATTTGTATCCCAGTCTCATAACTACTGGCTATAATGAGCCTACTTCCAGCAATCTGGCAGTGCCATAGTAGAAAACATGGAGGGGTCTGGATTTGCCACATGAAGGCATTAGAGATCTCCATTATTTGGGTATTTGAAGACCAAAATGCCTCTCAGGACAGATGATTCTACCTGCTGTGAAACTGAGGGCACAGGCAGGCCTGGAATCAGTGTAATTCAGCATAAACAGCATCTAACACATTTTAATTAACAATATTTTCAGGGAAACTCTTTAAAGAGAGTAGTAAGACAAGTCCTTACACAATGTGTTTTCCTGTGTCTTTTTATCAATTATGGTTGTCGGAATTCTAAAATGACCCTCAAATTCTCACCCTTGGCGGACAGGCTCTGTACAATTCTCTCCCCTGTAGTGTGGGCGGGAACAGTGAACATGACAGTGATTAGGTCACTAATCGGTTGACTTTCAGTTAATCCAAAGGGAGATGATCCTGGGTGGGCCTGACCTGATCAGATGAACCCTTTAAAAGAAAGTCAAATGGTAGAAGCCCACCGCTGGTTTGGAAGGAAGCAAACAAACACATCGTGAACCGCCTGCGGAGGAGGGCCACCCGAGTAACACCTGAAGACAGCCTCTGGGAGCCAGCGGTGACCTCCACTGACAGCCAGCAAGGAGACGGGGGCTTCCGTCCTACAGGAGACTGAATCCTGCCAACAAGCAGAAGAAGCTTGGAAGAGCGCCGCTCACTCCAGAGGCGCCCACCTCCCTGCCAACACCTTGCTATCAGCCTTGTGAGACCTTGGGCAGAGAACCCAGTCGTGTGGTGCTCAACCTGCTGACCTCCAGAAACTGCGAGATAACGGGTGTTGTTTCGAGCCAGTAGATGTGTGCGGATTTGTGATGCAGCCACGGAAAACACAAGCACTCTATGACAGCCCCTGCAGGACGTGCTTCTCTAAACTTGTATTGCTTCAGAAAACAATGCCAAGGGACCCCTCAGACAGAGTCGACGAGAAGCCGACTCAACAGAGTGGAGCAGAGCCCACTAAAGACGCCCGCGGGAATGTGAACGCAGGCCCGGGGCAGGGCAGAGTGAGCGTTCCCCAAAGCGGAGTGATTCTCAGGCAAAATCCGGGGAGGGGCCCTTCCCCTCCCCAAATCAGTTGTGGACTCACCCTTCCGTAAAATACAATAAGCACAAATGAGTAGAAAAATAAAACGTTTTCTAAAGGACATTTGGAAGTCAAATCTCATTTTTTTTTTTATTAGTCAGCAGACGTAAGATTACTCCGTCAAACTGCCATACAATTTTCCAAACGCTTCCTCCCAATGTCGGTACTTGTCACACGCAGACCCGTTACAAACGGCAGGCCAGCGCCAGGTCCGCGGCCCCTGTTCTGGGGAGGGCGGCTCTCAGAGACATCGAATCTCCTCCCGGGCCCGGAACGGACAGAGCTAGTGTTCCACCAAGGTAGCACGGTGTTCAGAAACGGCTCTGCCAATAATGGATGTGTGTCTCCCAGTTGTGGAGCTAGCTGGTCGGTTTTTAGTTTGGTGTAGATAGTTCCCACACTTGCAATAAAAAAAATATACATCGTAGCTGCAGTTCCACTATTTAAAAACTACGGGATCCTGGCAAGTGACTTGTGGCTGCTAAATCTCATTTCTCTTATTTGTAAAAAATGGCAGTAATATTAGTAATCTGTCTCATACGGGTGTGAAGGCTAGTGGGGTAGTGTGTATGTAAGGTGTTCTGTAAGCTGTTGAGCACTCCACACATGTATGAATTAATAGTTCCACCGTTCCTCTGTGCTCCCTCGGTAACTCCTGCCAGCAGGCCCTGCACAGAGGATGGGAAATGAGAAAAATCTGACCGTGGGTTCTAATTTTCAGTTCTCGATTTTACTAACGGTTTCTGGAAATGACGGGGAACTGACGTGCGTGTAAATTTCAGATACCGAAAGGCTCTCTCTGTTACATTAATTATGGGCTCCTCGGCACATCTGGTTACATGGAGACCACCCCTAATTAATACCATAAGCAGGAATAACGGTCATTGAATCCCACCCTCTAATCGTGGCCTCTGTTCTGCAGTTATTCGCAGGGGCACGTGAGGCAGGGCTGATACTCAACTAACCCCACCGTACTGTCTAGAACCGTCTGCAAGCCTGGCAGCATCCTAACAACACAACGTCTCGAAATGGAGAGAGAAGACAGGCAGCGGCATCGGGCTTTACAACCGCAATCCCAGCTCTACCACAGACCACTGCTCAGTGAGACTGCATTTATTTAGACATAAATAGAATAATAACTTTAGATGGCTGCCGGGGTTTCCCTTTGCTCTCGCAAGGTTGAAATGTTCCTCTCTATGGTTCTCTCCTACCTTCTCCCTTCCAAAGAATCACTTCCTTTAGTGGAACTAAGAGTAGAACTGGAGCTACAATGTATATTTTTATCACAAATAGATTTACTATGTGATAGTCTCATTTGACTTTGGAATTAAGAGGCAGGAACAACATCGAGGCCTCCTGGCTGGGGTTTTGTGTCCCTTGATAGAAATAAATTATTCCTTTAAATACCTGTTCCAGTTCACTATCCACTGCATATATTTTTCAGTTTTTGTAGTAAAACTGCAAAGACATCCCTCAGAGAGAGGAGGCAGGGTCTTTCGTGACTAACTCACCATGAAGCACTCTGTATATTTATTATGGCCTCGGTATTATACTACATTCATGCCTCTGTATGATCCAAACACTGCCTTACCAAACCTTTATCGTGGAAACTGAGTATGTTTGGGGTGTGGGGAGAGACCAAGAAATAGTACCTTTCATCTAAGCAGAAAGCACATTCCTTAGGCACAGGGGCTACAACTCAATAAACGGCCTTATAGGCACATGTCTGCACGAAGACCAGTGGAATGCGCCCTAATCCTCATGGCTGCTGGGGTTCAGGTGTTGACAGTGACCTCAACTAACTGCAAGGAAACGTCTCTCCTAAATGGAACAACCTACTAGCCAATGGATTCTGTAAGAGGACTAAATGTGACCAGAATTCATAAAAATGGCAAAATAGGAAAAATATTGAGAGTGATGAATGGTGGAATTTTAAGCCAAGTTTAGGTGTACAACATGGAGCGAGGGGGAGAACAAAGAACCCCAAGGTTCTCTAAGGCTTCTTGGCATTTCTGAACTCTCTACAGCTTCTCAAATAAGAGCTACTCTTCCAGTCCTAATTCATATTCTTCTATTGTACTCAGAATTTCATCTTATTCAAGTGAATTCTGGGGCAAACGTCTATACCCAACTTGACAAGAGCTCTTAGCCCAGTTGCCTAAAATGTATTCTGTTGGATTCTGGCATACTATTAAAACTCTATTCTTATATTTATAATAATTTTAACAGCAGGACACCTGCGTGGTGCAGTTGGTTAAGCGTCTGCCTTCGGCTCAGGTCTTGATCCCGGGGTGTGGGAGGGTGTCCCACGTTTGTTCCACTGAGCAGGGAACGTGCTTCTCCCACTTCCTCTGCTCTCTCTCTTTCAAATAAATAAATAATCTTTTAAAAATAATAAATAAATAAATAATTTTAACAACGAAGACATACCTCTCCCAAGCACTTTTTGTAGCTATTAGAAAGGTCTTCCAAACAATGCCTCTTGTCAATGTGTGATGTCTGCAGCCACCCTGAGGTGAGGACTAAGCTGAGTCAGAAGTCAAGGATATGCAAGGTTCTACCATCCACGGAACTGCCTTAGGAGAGGAGCAAATGAGAACCAGTAACAAGGTTTCATAAGGTGGTACCAAGAACAATAGGTACAACGTAGGGTAAGAGCAAAAATTGAAGCAGGAAAGAAACCTGATTTGGACACGGGTGGCCTGAGGATTAAAGTGGATGGATTGATTTCATGATGCTGTCCTGGCTTCCTTCCCCTCCTTCTATAATCTGTCACCTGTTTTGTGGCCCAAAGGCTTCCTGGGTCAGCATGATCTATGTGGGTTGAAGCATGTCGGGGTAATAGTCCATGAAAACTCGTGATTGTTGACAGAGACTTGGGGGGAATTATCTGCAAATAACGCCTTTCCCCAGGCACACAGTCCCAAACTTAATCCCTGGGAGTACATCCTTTCCACTTTTGTAAGATTCTGAAGATTCCAGTGATTCATCCCCTTCTTAGTCCCACGGGCTCCTACTTTTGTAGACACTGCTCTGTGATCTTGTTTCGGTCTTATTTGCATTCCTCTGTTCTCAGGTTAGTTCTCTCCCTGGCTTTTATAACACTTCCACTAAGCCCCTTGTTTTTATTTATTTTTGTTGTACCAGCGACCACACTCTTGACTCTTCATCTGTGTTGCATGAACAAGTCCAGAGCTTGCCCTTCATCAGCTCTTTCTGTTGACATCTCTGTTGCCTCACCTACAACTGGATAAAAATATCAATAGCTTCTGCCAGCTTTAGTTCCAGAGCTTGCCCTTCATCAGCTCTTTCTGTTGACATCTCTGTTGCCTCACCTACAACTGGATAAAAATATCAATAGCTTCTGCCAGCTTTAGTTCCAGCGAGACTTTGGGTTCTGCGTGGGGACATTATCACATAATAGTGATAAGACAGTCTTGCTAACCATTCTGTTGAGGCAGGGTAAATCAAGGGGGTAAAACTTTCCAGGAGAAAAGCAGTTGGAAGTTATGAGGGGCATTTGCTTATTGAGTTTATTGAGGAAGAAATAAAATAATGAGGAGGAAAGGTTTGGAGTATATATAGAAGAGGGTTATCATAACATAACATTGTTAATGCATAAGAATGTGTCACACTGAGAAAGGTCTTAAAACAACAAAACATGAGGCACTGTTGGCAGGACAAAGTCACTGAAGGAAACAGGATGAAGATTCTTAGGAAGAAGCTATAGGGACACCTATTTGTCTTGATGAAAGGAATAACATGACGGTGTTGTTTTAAAATGGAATCATTTCTGTGCTGTGTGCTTGTGAAGACCCTTTCAATGGAAATATAGAAGTGTTGATCAGATAATGGTTACAAGCAAGCAGTATAAAAGAATATTCTGCATGAGGGATTTTATGACATGACTTTTGTCCAGCTTCACTGAAGTATCATTTATATAAAATGAAATCCATCCATTTCGAGGGAACAGCTAGAGAATGTTGGTAATGGGAAACAGTCCTAAAGTCAGAGAGCCCAAATCATAACACATAACAATGAGGGGTAGGTTTGTCATAGACATCCTTTATCAGAATGCAGAAGTTTCCTTCTGGTTCTAGCTTACTAAGAGTTGTTATCACAAATGGAAGGTGAATTTGTTCAAATGCATTTCTGCATCTATTGGGAGTATCAGACATTTTCTCCTTTTTCGGTTTGTTAGTATGGTGAGTTGCATCAATGGAGCCTTTGAATGACAAACTCTTACATTCCTGGGATAAGCTCCACTTGATCATGATGTTATTATATTTTTATATATTATTAGACTCAATTTATTAAATTTTTTGCATTTATGCCCATACAGGATATGTATTTGTACTTTTCTTACAATGTCTGTGTAGTCTGGTATCAGGGTAATATTGATTTTATAGAATCAGTTCGGGAGGTGTTATGGGCTGGATGTTTATGTCCCCCCCCCTTTTGTAGCTCTAACCCTCAGTGTGATGGTATTTGGAGATGGGGTCTGTGGGAGGTAATCAGGGTTAGATAAGGTCCTGAGGGTAGGGTCCTCATGATGGAAGTGTGCGTTCTCTCTCCACCCCCCAGGCATCCACAATGAGAGAAGAGGACTCAAAATGAAGCTTACCTTGGCAGCACCTTGGCCTTGGACTTCTAGCCTCCAGACCTGTGAAAAATAAATATCTGTTATTTAAGCCACCCCATCTATGGTATTTTTTATGGTGGCCCGCGCAGACTAAGACGGGGGGCATCCTGTCACTTGAGCTTTCTGGAGGAGTTTGGATGGGATAAGTATTTCTTTCTGAAACGATTGGCTGACTTCCCAGTGAAGCCGTCTATGCCTGGGGTTTTCCTTGTAAAAAACTGTTTTAACTACAAGTTTAACTACCCTGTTCCTTTTTCGCCCCCCTTCCAATGTGACTTCCATTTCTATAACAAGAGTTTTTTATCTCTTTTATTTTTTCCTCTGAGATTTGAAAGCTAAATTTTTATCTCCTTATTTCATCTGCTACTTGATGTTCTTTGTTGTTATTCTTTGCTATCATATTCATTCAATAAGTGTTGAACATTCGTTATCACTCTTAGGGTGCAAGAACGCACAGAATCTCGCCAGCACAGGCAGAATCTGCTTTCCTGCCTCTTGGCCAGGTTTGTACGTAAGGTGAAAAATTTGGTGAGCAAGCATTCCAGGCAGAGGTAAAGACCAATTCAAAATCCGTGAGGTAAGGTTGAACGTTTTGTGTATCGAGGACCGCCAGAAAAGCCAGTGGGACAGGGACCATCGAGTGTGCTCTGCTGTGAGGTAGAGACCTGCTAAGGTCTGCTCTGAGTCCTCTCTTGGCCTCTTCCATCAGCCTGGTCTGGTTTTTACTGGACTCAGCAACTCAGCACTGTGCTTTGTACTAGTGTTGGTTTTCTAACTTTGTTTTTTAACTATAGTGTCCAATCTAAGGTCCAGTTTTTCCCCTGCAAGCAGATGCCTCTAGCCAATTCTGTACCAACCAAAGCTGGAAGCTTCCTCCTTCCAAGATTCCTTCTCTATGATTTTCACTCTGAATCTTTTGAAGAAAAAAAGAAATAAAAAATTTTGTTTGTTGTTCGTTTCTGTTTTTTAGAAACAGTTCCGTGTTGGTCTCTGGTTAAAGGGGATAATGTCAGGTTGATTTTCTCTGCCTCTGGATTTGCTAGCAATCTTCCTTAGAATTTACCACTTTTCTGAGTTTGATCAAGTCAGTGTGGCAGAGCTGATCAGCTTTAGTGATGCAACCCATGCTTAACAAACCTCACACAAAATACAAAAGCAGAATGCTGATTCACTAAATTTCACTGGGAATTATGACCAAAAAGGGACAGAATGTTCCTATCTCCGTAGTTGGTGCATTCTTTTTTCCTTGTGAGCACGCTTCATAGAAAGTTAATTTATTAGAGGACAATTCAATGAGGATGAATCAAAATGAGTTAGTGTGGTGTTGAGAATGTTTGCTGTTATCAGGCTTAATGCCTTGATTCTCCCAATAGGACCCCATCTATCAGAGAACCCAAATGTTCACATTAGCCTGAGGCTTCCAGCATGGTCAGAGCTAGAACAATCTGAGCCAACATTTGCATCTAATTCTCTTCCCCCATGCTTCTTTAGCTGAAAAAAAATTAATACATACAGTAGAAATCATGATAATTCCTTGTGTTCTTTTCTTCTTCCAGGCACACAGTAATACTATACCTTCCCACCTGTTGGCACTAGACATAAGCATTTATGGTTCCCTTTAGTCAATTAGTTGAGACTGAAAACCACTAAGAGCCGGCATGTGACCTGCAACCTTCTCCTTCCCCTGCCGGAGTGATTAGTGATGCCTTCTTCATTCTGCGTCTCCAACTGAGAATGATGTGAAGGGTCTCAACCAACATCACATCATAAGCAAGACAGAAAACTTTCTGATTTTAAATTTGGGGATTGCACTAAGGTGAAAGGTTATCGCTCTCCCACTAATGTTTGGGGATTGTTTGCTACCATGGCAAAATTAGGCTCCTGTTGACTGATACAGATACTGGTACCTTGTCATAGGGAGTGCTACAAAACAACCTTAAATATGGGATTTTGGCTTAAATACATGGGTTATATGGCAGATAGTGAGGACAATTTATCACAGACTGGAAGAGTGAGGGTCAGAATTATTCAGTGGCTAAATTTTTGGTAAAAGGAACAACTACTTAACAGGCACGATGAGGCATTCATACAGGCTTTAAGTACCTGTGGCTAAGTGGAGGAAGAGAAAGCCAAGAAATAATCAGTAAGATCTGTGACTCAAAAGAAAACTGGGGAGTGCCTGGGTGGCTGAGGCAGTTAAGCATCTGCCTTTGGCTCAAGTCATGATCTCAAGGTCCTGGGATCGAGCCCCATGTCAGGCTCCCTGCTCAGCAGAGGTCTGTTTTGCCCTCTCCCTGTGGCCCTCCCCGCACTCCTCTCTCTCTCTCTCTCTCTCTCTCTGGTAAATAAATAAAATCTTAAAAATTAAAAAAAAAGAAAAAGAAACTTGGGTGTGGCTATTGCTCATAGAGCTGACTGCAGTTAAGATAGAAAAGCCAAAAATATGTTTTAGAGAACTGTGCTGTCAAAAGAATCAACAGCCTAGACTAAAATAAACCACGACTATTTGATACTTAAAAATATCCTGGGGATCCCAACTGTGTACAGGCAAGAAGTGAGCTGAGAGCATTGCCCAGGTTCTAAGAAGACCTCTTGCTGATACCAATTCAGATACAGCCAAGGAGGATAATGTAAAACAAACAAACAAAAGAATTACACAGAGTATGAATCCAGGGAGAAAACTGGACAAGTTAGCTACTCCCAAGAAGGAGAACTAGAGCCTATTTAAGAATCATTCCCCACCAGGTACTGGGGGAAATCCTTAATATATCTTTTCGGAAGCTTTTTAGAACTGCTACAGGGAAGACTGGGTGATGTGGGAGTAGTGTATACTATGTGGGCGCAGTTCTTTTTCTGCCAGAATGTTTCCTGCAGCTACCTGTTCTGGTTCCATTATTGCATATTAGATTTTGGAGACATTCATAGGCCTCCAAAGTCTAGAAGAGCCACATCCAGACCTAACATCAAGAGAGCTGCAAAAAACCACCCAATTCCTTAGAAACTCTGGATTGTGGACTTGACATCATGACTAGGAAGAACCTTTGCCTTGCTTCCCTTGGGTGGGCTGCATGTTTTGTATGGGGGTATAGAGAGGACTGAATATTCTCTTACCAGAGTTGTGAACTCCGATAGCCATCTGGGATATTTACCAATCTTTTAATTATTTCCCTTTTCCAAGCTTGAGAGGATTGCAGCTGCCCAATCTTTTGAGGAGAGCTACGGCCATTGGACCAGGATTTGGATAAGAAAACATGAGTAGCTATGATTTGTGTGACGTCCAGAAAAGAGTCTTTAACAGTCAGTGCATGCTTTGTATTTCCCTCTCTCCCTGGTGACTGGCCACGTTCCAGATGGTAAAAGCTCTGTCATCCTAAGGCCTGTGTGGCTGGTATGAGATAAGCATGTAGCATAAACAATAAATGAAACTATGATGTTTTAGTCACTTAAATTTTAGGAGCATTTTCGCTATGGCACAGCATAATACACCCTAATACAACCCCAAACTAGATCAAATAAAATAAATAAAATAAAAAATATTATAGCCTATTTTCCTCATGATTTCAACAATCCCAAACAGAATACAGGCACACCCCATTGCACTGCACTTCACAGATATTGCATTTTTGACAAGTTGAAGGTCTGTGGCAACTCTGCGTCCAGCGAGTCTAGCGGCGCCATTTTTTCAACAGCATTTGCTCACTTCGTCTGTCACAGTTTGGTTATTTGTCCCAATATTTCAAACCTTTTCATTATTATTATGTTTGTTATGGTGATCTGTGGTCAGTGATCACTAAAAGCTTGGACGATGATTAACACTTTTAGTGCTAAAGTTTTTTAAATTGAGGTATGTGGATTGATTTAGACATGCTGTTGTGTATTGTGTCAGCATAGCATATAGTGCTGTGTGGTATAGTGTAAACATAACTTTTATGTGCACTGGGAAACCAAAAAATTCATTTGGCTCACTTCACTGTGATATTCACTTTACTACAGTGGTCTGGAGCCAAACCCGCAATATCTCCAAGGTTATGCCTGCTTTAGTAAAGGAAACTCAATTCTCTCAAAAAATGCACCATGAACAAGTTAGATGCGGTTCAGGGATGCAACAGTGTTTTAATATAAGAAAATGTATATATGTAATTCACTGCATTAACAGATTGTAGAAAAAGCCACATGCTCATCTCAATACAGAAAAAAATGTGATAAAATTAAAGACTCATTCAGTAAGCTAAAAACAGAAGGAAACTAATTTAACTTGATACAAGATAACAACAAAACCCCCAAAAATATGCACAATTATGGGGAAATACTGAAATCATTCCCCCTAGATTTAAGAACAAGAAAGGGATTCCCAACTTTACTGCTTATATTTAATACTGTATTAGAAGTCTGAGATTGGAATAAGATAAAATAAATTAAGGACATAAAAGATTGGAAGGGAAGAAATAAAAGTGCTATTGCATGCTACTGTTTTCATAGGAAATTGAAGTACAAATTTTCCCTTTTATAGGGAACATTCACTGTGACCTGGCATCTTTCTCCTTCCTGCCTGTCCAACTGAACATTAGCATAGTTGTACGAGAATTCATATTTGCCCTGTGCATAATAGAAAAATCCTGGGAAAAAGGAAATGTCCATTGAGAGAAAATGAATATGTTTGATACAGTCACCCATTAGAATATTATGCAGGATTGAGAATAAATAAAGTCTATCTACATACAACACAGATAAATTTTAATCATGGAACGCTGAGTAAAGAAGGTACATATTAGAAGAAATATATAATAGGAGGTTCTTTACGTAAGGTTCCAAAACTAGCAATAAATTTCTCTCTGTAAATTATGATGTAAAAAAGAGTCAAACTGTATGTTAACTAGCTGGAATTTAAATAAAAACTCGGGGAGGGGGAGGAATAAACTAAAAAGAAGTGTACAACGTCATAAACTCAGTATCTGGCTGAATGTTATATAAGAAGATGTGTCATGGGAGGAGCACACAGGTAGATAAAAGTTACTGATGATATTTTAGTTCTTAGTTTGGGGACTGTATTCTTAGGTGTTCATTATTAAGTAAAAATTTCAATAATACCAATAAAGTTAGAGATCTATGCATGGCCCACTAATATTAGTATGAAACAAGGGCTATATTGATTTTATTCAGTACATGTACATAAATCTATGTTAAAAATATATGTGCATTCATAGTCAAATATAATAGAAATATACTTACATACATACATATATGTATTATTAGACTCTAGACAGACGGACACTCATTTTAGCTTCCACAAACAAATAAATATATGTACAAATATCAAGAAATTAACACACACACACACACACACACAACCACACGTATAAACATAGGTACAGAAATAGAAAATACTGTTGTGCTTTCAAAACTATTAAAATATGAATAGGTATGGATTTGTAATGATAATTAGGCATGGCTGAATTGATGGATGGATGAAATGAAGTAATGGCTACACATAAGAGCAGTAGGTTGAGGTCAATGAAATTCTAGAAAGATATTCAAAAAGTAACAATGACTTATGAAAATGTTTAAGACATCAGAAATTAGAAGTATTCTATGTACAAAATAATCTTCATCTCTAGACATATTAATGTATTCCATTTTCTCTACTTTATTTGTTTAGCTTATAAAAATGTGTGGCCCCCCCTCCCCCCAACCTGGGAAGTTGTGAAATAACAATCATGGCTCTGGGCGCCTGGGTGGCTCAGTGGGGTAAGCCTCTGCCTTCAGCTCAGGTCATGATCTCAGGGTCCTGGGATCGAGCCCCACATGGGGCTCTCTTCTCACCGAAGAGCCTGCTTCCCCCTCTCTCTCTGCCTGCCTCTCTGCCTACTTGTGATCCCTCTCTCTGTGTCAAATAAATAAATAAATAAATAAATACATCTTTAAAAAATACTATTTAAAAACCCTAAAACAATCATGGCTCCGCAGGGGATATCTGGCATCCAGATTGTGTTGTCCAGCACTGGAATTTCCTTCAGAAGAATTGGCTTAACAGTGTAGAACTTAGAAAAACTAAAGTGTGGATTTTCTAGTACAAGAAGTTCCACCTAGTCTGAAGGTCTAAGGTAGAAATAATTAGAAATTGCCAGGGAAGATTTTGTTATTTACAGTGGAATATCATTGACTCTTATCAACATATTGTTCCTTTCTCCTTTGCTCTCTTGGCAGAAAACATCTGCAGTCATTTGAAATATAGTCACTTCCCAGCATCCATGACTTGGCTTACAAACAAATACAGTGGTAAAGAAGAGTCTTGTATCTACAATCTCAAGATAACAAGCGTTTTTTGTTTTTGGGTTTTTTTTTTAAAGGTTTTATTTATTTATATGACACAGAGAGAGAGAGACATCACAAGTAAGCTGAGAGTCAGGCAGAGAGAGAGGAGGAAGCAGGCTCCCTGCCGAGCAGGGAGCCCAATGCGGGCCTTGATCCCAGGACCTGAGATCATGACCTGAGCCGAAGGCAGAGGCTTTAACCCACTGAGCCACCCAGGCGCCCATGTTTTTTGGTTTTTTTTGGTGGTTTTTAGGTCTCTTCAATCCCTAAAATTTGAGGTGAAACTGACCTAAAAGTGTGCCTTTACATTCAGCATTAAAAAATTCACAAGGCATTGGTGCCTGGAAGGATCTAGACCACTTTCTGAAGCATTTTAACAGAGAGAACAAAAATGAACCTCGCATCCACCTTATGAGTGACAACACAATTTTCACCAGGAATGTAACTGATGGCATTTGGTTCACCAACACACACCCCTTACCACTATATATTTTTAACCAGTGAACTCAGTGACTCCATGTATAACTGGACATTTCTGACAATTACCTCCTGCAGGGTAGTTCATCTTAACAATTCCTATTGTGAAATGCAATTTATAAAATAAATACCCAAGGATATTATTAGCTTTACAAAAAGGATAAAAAATTCAATTTATTAAAACCCATCAAATATATTTGAAATACATGAATTAATAACATAATATTTGAAATCTAACTGATTACGTTTGGAGGATAATGGGAACCCAATTCATTAACTTGAAACTGAAATAAACCAAAACAAAGTATTTATCTTGCATTTCTGGTATGAATATTTTATAATCAAATAGAGTAAACAACTTTTATAAACTATTTTAATTAGGAAATAAAACTACTTATTAAACTACAGTATCACTATTTTGCAACCCCAATAGGTTATTGGATGTAAGCATTGACACTCAACAGCTGCTGATGCCATAAAAGCAGAACGAGATATTATGTGCTTCCTGATGAAAATCACAAACAACACAACACCTGTAGTATTACTGAAGGGACTGAATATGAGAAGTGAGCAAGCCTATGGATCTGAAAATTTGCCAGAATTTTAGAGGACTGTGAACATGTGGAAGTGAACCGTAATTTATCACAATTTCAATTTTAAAACTCAGCAGAATCTTTATAGAAATTGATAAAATTATTGCAATATTTATATGCAAATTCAAAGGACAAAGGATGGGCGCCTGGGTGGCTCAGTGGGTTAAAGCCTCTGCTTTCGGCTCAGGTCATGATCTCAGTGTCCTGAGATCAAGGCCCGCATCGGGCTCTCTGCTTGGCAGGGAGCCTGCTTCCTCCTCTCCCTGTCTCTCTGCCTGCCTCTCTGCCTACTTGTAATCTCTCTCTCTGTGTCAAATAAAATAAATAAAATCTTAAAAAAAAAAAAACAAAGGTCAAAGAATAGGTAAAAAGAATTCTAAAAAGAATGAAGCTGGAGAAATTTTACTGCCTGAGTTCAAGATTTACAATAAAACTAAAATAATCAAGATCTATATATCAATAAAAGAGAACTGATATCTCAAGAGTAAACTCATATTATTTCAGTTAGTTTCACATAAAGTTTACAATGGGGGAAAAACTCTTTTCAACAAATCATGCTGGGGGTACTGAATATTCATAAGGCAAAAATATCAAAAGAACATTATATGACAGGGCACCTGGGCGGCTCAGTCAGTTAAGCATCTGTCTTTGGCTCGGTCATGATCCCAGGGTCCTGGGATCAAGCCCCACATTGTACTCCCTGCTCAATGGACAGCCTCTTCTCTCTCTCTCTCTCTATGCCTGACACTCTGCCTAGCTGTGCTCTCTATCTCTCTGTCAAATAAATAAATAAAATCTTAAAAAAAAAAAGAACTTTATGTGACATATACCCCATATAGAAAAAGTACCCAAACAGATCATGGACATACATGTAAAATCTAAAACTTACTTGTGGAACATGAGAAATAAAATGGAGGACATTAGGAGAAGGAAAGGAAAAGTGAAGGGGGGAAAATAGGAGGGGGAGATGAACCATGAGAGACTGTGGACTCTGAGAAACAAACCCAGGGTTTTAGAGGGGAGGGGATGGGGGGATGGGTGAGCCTGGTGGTGGGTATTAAGGAGGGCACGTATTGCATGGAGCACTGGGTGTGGTACATAAGCAATGAATCTTGGAACACTGCATCAGAAACTAATGATGTATTGTATGGTGACTAAGATAAAACAATAAAAATAAATAAATAAATAAATAAATAAATAAATAAAAGTATTACATTTCTAGACTAACCACAGTAAGAAAATCTTTGCTACCTTGAGATGAACAAATATTAAGCCAAAAGCACAAATCATTAATGTTGTATTAGGCTTCAATGAAATTAAAGCTCTTGAAATTCCAAAGGCATTGTTAAGAAATGGAGCTGAAGCCACAGACTGGGAGACAATATCCGTAACAGTTTGATCTGATTTGCACCCAGGATATATAACTTTTACAACTCAATAAGGGGAATATGTACACTTAATAACAAAAAATTTGGACAGGGCGCCTGGGTGGCTCAGTGGGTTAAAGCCGCTGCCTTCGGCTCAGGTCATGATCCCAGGGTGCTGGGATCGAGGCCCACATCGGGCTCTCTGCTCAGCAGGGAGCCTGCTTCCTCCTCTCCCTGTCTCTCTGCCTGCCTCTCTGCCTACTTGTAATCTCTCTCTGTGTGTCAAATAAATAAAATCTTTAAAAAAAAAATTTGGACAAAGACTTGCACAGATGCTTCCCTATAAAAAGATACAAATAGCTAACATACAAAAGAAATTTACAACTTTTAGTCATTATACAAATGCAAGTTACAACCTTAACAAAGCAGGATATACAGGCAGAATGGTCTTACTTAAAAAGACTGACAAAGTCAAGTCTTGAAGAAATGTTGCTCTCAAAACTCACAAATTGCTGGTGGCAATGCAAAGTGTTACAGCCATTATAGGAAAGAGTGTGGCAGATTCTTACAAAGTAGATCATAGGCTTAACCATACAATCCAGGAATGCTACTCCTATTTACCCAAGTGAAATAAAAGCATATCTTCAATTGAAGACTTGTACCCGAATATTCACAGCCTCTTAAATAAAAGTAGCCCAAACTGGAAGCAACCCAAACCTTTCCAGACAGGTAAACGATAAGCCAGTTACAGTATATTCAACAATGGATAAAATTAAAACCAAAAAAAAAAAAAAGGAACGAATTACAAATATGTATACAATTAGTTAGATGAGTCTCAAACATTTTGCTCAGTTAAAAAAGCTACCCACAAAAGAGTTGAAATTGTTTTCATGTATTTGAAATAATCCAAAAGACAAAACACATTTATGATGATAGGATGTTGATTAGTGGTTTCCTTGTGCTGTTGGTGGGGACAGGGATAATGATAAGGGAGAAAGAGGAAATGTTTTGGAGCCTTGTACAACTGATTTTAAAATAATTTGATTCTGAAACTCTTAAGACAAGAAACAGTTCAGCATTTTTTTCCCTGGATACCACAAACAACTTGTGACTCTGAACGTACTTTAAAAAATAATAATAACCAATAGGTATTGATTGCTTGACATTTCTCAAGTATATTTTATGCCTGCACTCCAAGGTATAAATCCTTATACTGGTAACATTGATTGCTATAAATCTCAGTAGCTTAAGACAGCAAATGTAGGTTGGACACCTCCCTTGGTCAGCTCATTCCCAAAAGTGACTTAAGTATGAAAATTCTTTCTAATCTGTCATGTCACCAATTCAGAATCATAAAATTTCTGTCCTAAGGATGGCAGACAGTAAGAGAGAGTCAAGGATGGGGCAAAAGAATTTCGAGGCAGATCTGAAAGAGGGTACACCAGTATCCTCAAATCCTAAGGCAGAAGAATCACTCTGGGATTTTGTTACAATCTCCACATTCCATTGACTCAAAGCAGCTTATGTGGCCAAAATCAAACTCCAAGAGGGACTTGGAAATTTAGTTTTCAGTGTTTTTAGGGATAGGATTTAGATTGATGAGTAACTGGTCTTCCCCTGTAATGCTTTACCTAATAGCAAGACTTATATAAAAGAGTGATTAGGGGCCCCTGGGTGGCTCAGTGGGTTAAAGCCTCTGCATTCAGATCAGGTCATGATCTCAGGGTCCTGGGATCAAGCCCTGCATCGGGCTGCCTGCTCAGCAGGGAGCCTGCTTCCTCCTCTCTGTCTGCCTCTCTGCCTACTTGTAATCTCTCTCTCTGTCAAATAAATAAATAAAACCTTTTTTTAAAAAAGTCAGAGTGATTAAAACATTGTGGTACATGTATAAGAAAAGAGTTTAGTTGAGAATTCAGAAACAGATCCATATATATGTAACATAAAATGACAGTAAAGGTATTATCACATCATAAAAAGGACAGATTATTCAAGAAGTAATTAATGGGGTATGGTAAAAAAAATTGATTCCTTCCATCATAAAAAAAAAACCCCAATGTACACATTTAAATAATAAAAACAACATTAAAAAATTTTGGTAAAAAATGTAGAATATCCTTATGATATCGGGTTAGTAAATAACTTTTAAACAATTGCTAAAAGCTTAAGACAAAAGCAGGAAGACAAGAAGGCAAGCCACACAAAGGAAACGTTGAGATTGCCCTGGTTTGGAAGAATATATTTGCAATATATACTTGCAACATAAACCCCAAGGATCAGAATCCAGAGTATTTAAAGAGCTTAGTAATCACTAAGGAAAACACAAGAGATTAGTAGAAAACTTGGCCCAGGATGAAAATAAATACAGTGACTGAGGAACTTATGAAAAGGCATCCAACTTCCATAACAATCAGGGAAATTAAAATACAATACTATATCATTTTTTTGCATATTATATTGGTAAAAGCTCAAAACCTAAAGTGTTGAGGGGAAACAGGGAAATTGTTCCACTCATTCCCTGCTGGGAAATGTAAACTGTAGCTAGTTAAGAAAACACCTTCACAGTGGTAATTAAAAGTAAAATGTACCTATCTTAAGACCTACTAGTAAGTACAGTCTGAGACAAACACTTGTATATTTGCATACAGAGGCATGTGCGAGAAATTGTATTGCTATTACTTGTAATTGAGAAACTGCTAAAAATATAAATATCTAATAATAGGGAAGGCAACATTTACTACATAAGTAGAATTGTTATGTAAGAATTTAAAGAAATGTACAAAATATATGTAAAAAAATAAGTTGTAAAATAATATGCACAGGATAAAACACATTTACAAATATGTTACACAAGACAAAATGATATTTTACAATTTGCACTAGCACCTGTATATATATGTAAATTTATGGGAATTATTCTGGAAGATTACAAAACAGCCTCATACTAATGACTGAAAAATCAGGATTGGGAGTGGCTTAATGGGGACTTTAAGGCTCTTAGTTTAAATTTTTAAAGAGAGAAAATGTATTACTTGTGGGGACTAAAACAATGAAACAAACAATAATAACAATTAGAGTGGAAATTCACCAACATGTTAATAATGGGGCACTGGGTGACTGAATCGTGATTGCATTTTATTTTCTTTGCTCTTTTTAGTATTTCCCTTGTGTTTCTTTGGAACATATCTTCATATTTAAAATTTTAAATCATACAAAACACTGTAATGAAAAGCAATCACGATGCATGCGTAAAAAGGGATACTATCCTGTTACAGCCCAGAGGAACTTCCTTGAAATGGAAAGTGGTTCACATTGGTAGCATGAGCAACCAGGAGCAGGCTGCAGAATGGAATATCATTTTAGTCATAGGTTATTATTTATTTTCAAGAAACAGAAACCTCCTCAACCTAGCTTAAGTGATGGAGAATTTATTATAAGGGCTCATCTCTCACAGACATACACAAGAAGCAGAGGCAAGCCCTGTGGGAGACAGAGATGAGCCACATCAAGTTTATGAAGGATCAAAGCTGCCATTCTCTTTCTGTTTCTCTCCTATTTGCATGAAAATGAGAGATAAAAGGAGGAAAGTAGAAATAGGGGACACAAAGGATTGATAAATGCACTCATTTATTCATTCCTGGAAAGAAATGAATGAAGGAAAAGATAAATTAAGGAAGGAAGCAAAGAAGGAAAGAACACAGTGTTCAAATAGTGAGGAATCATTTGGTCAACATTGTTTCTCTTTTCAGAATAAAAAGTCCCCTAACTTATTTCAAAACCATATGATCCTGGTATAAATAAATGATAGGTTATCATTTTCTCTGAATCTTTCAGAAAATAAGATCACCATTCTGGACTATTTTAACGGCATCCCTGGGAGGAAACAAGAGGGATCACGAGATAGCCTTGGGGTTGATCTCTGCTTCCTGTGATACGCAGTCCCCACAAAATCATTCACTATGTGAATTAACGAGTCCACGGGAAGGGCACTTCGGAATGTAAGCTCTGAATCAAGGGACTGTACCTAGTTGCCTTCTTGGAGGTCCTTCTTTTCTGGCTGGAAGTGAGGGTGGTCAAGCGTACCAACCAAGGACATTTTGGAGACATCACCGGCATGCCCTGTCTAACTGCTCCGAGATACTCAACTCGACATTCGGAGATGCCCTGGACCTTGGGATACACGATGCAGGTCAGAACCCTCTCTGCCGCTCCCATGAAGGACACAGCATGCGCTTTAGTGCAAGATAACCTCACACACTTGATGCTCACCGATAATTCAAAAGCATAAGCCCCTAAAGAGAAAATTACACACTCAAACGTAAACATTTCAGTTACACTTGGATTTAATGATACATAAGCCTCCACACCTTTCTGAGCAGACCTCCTCCCACGGCACCATGATGTTAATCTGAAGAAGTTTATTTCAAACAGAAAAGTAGCTGCTACTGTTAAATGTCTCCCTCAAGGCTCTACTATGAAAGATGGAAATAATGCTAATATCTAGTTCCTTCTAAGGAACCTATTTCAAATGTGGATCTGAACCTATACAACCTATAAAAGACAGCTTTTCCTACTGGTTTCGGTGTTCTCTGGATGAAAATTCTGTTCAGGTTTTTCAAGTAAATGCCCTCAGCTATAATGGATAACCGTGGGTTTCAAGCACTAGAGTCTCATAGTAAACTCCAGCTACGATTAAAATGAACTGTAAAGGGCTGTACATCTTAAGGAACAAAAATCGGGACAATGGTGCTGGGTTTTAAAATTAGGTTAAGTGCCTACTTCCCTTTACCTCTGTATCAAGGGCCAAAGACATTGCTCTTGACCTTTAAATTCTGGAAAAATCCAGTCATTAAAATGGTAACTTCTTATAGCAGAGGGCTTCTCATATATGCTTTCTGAGCATACATGTAAGACATACTAGTTTCAACCCAGATTAAACACAATTTCTCAATAAGATCTCACAAAAAACAATACTAAAACATACCATAAATAGGTTATTAGATTCATAACACCAGACTACATTTTATTTTTTAAATTCCCACTAAAACAATCTCAATGATTCTTACCATTCACAGGATTTGGAAGAATTTCTTAGAGGAATACCTGGAGATAATACTGCAGAAAGAACAACATAATAGGAGGGAAATATAAATACCCACGGGGGAGAAGAGACTCAGACAAACGAAAGTTAACTAAGGCAAGAAGCCCAAACAGCTGGGGCCCTGTCTTCATACTTGTTAATCCAGGACATTGTAAATACTCCATCTCTTCATATCTACTCAGCACCTCACAGTATATAGCGCTCTGTGACATGCACTGCGATAGAACGAAAGGTCTAGCATACTCCATGCTCTCAAGAAAGCTTGTATTCCTCTGAAGCTCCACAGATATTTGAATACATGGTATCCATGAAGAAATGAATGAATAAGTGAATGAATATTCTGTAAGAAAGACTTTACATAGAAAGCGATCATTTGAAACAGTCATCCTAGAGCAAACCATTTAGACAGTATCTCTGAAATTACTGATAATCGTGTGAACTGAATGTTCCAGTTTTATTTGATTTTGGTTATAAATGTAAATATCTACTGGTTGTCAGAATTCATGACAACAAACAATCTGTCTATTCAGCACATTACTGAACCCCCTAAACTAAGATAGGGCCTGGCACGCAGTAGGCACTCAGGAAACATTTGTCAGATAGCTATGAAACACATGCAATACGGCCCATCTAAATGTGTTTTTTAAAAAATACCTTGTCATCAAGCTCTAGGATCAAGTCATGAAGTCAGAGGTGAAAGCCAAAGTACTTTTTGAGCTGTAAGGATTCCCAGTCCCTGTTATTAAGCAAATGAATAAATTCTGGATTGTAAAATACAGGGAAAGCAAAGTTGCCTTTCTATTAAAAAAAATCCATTAGAGCTGATTTACAGGTGTCTAGGAATACAGAAGGTTGCATATGAGATTTCTGTTCCACCTACCCCTCCCCCCAAACTAGATCATTTCTATTCTCTCTTCCCACTCCACTCCCCCTCCCCTTCCCTCCTTCTCCCCTTCTCCAACCCTGCCCCCTCCCCTCTCCTCTCTAGTCCTTGATATTCAGAGGCATATGAAGTTAGCTGGAAATGGCAGAAACTCAAGTGCAAATTCTTTCTGACAGTAGCACTTCTCCATCACTCTGAATTAGTATGCGTAGTAGCTAATAAGCTCTGAAAGTCACTTACCAATAACAATGCGATCTTTGAATACTAATCTGAATGGATACCAGCCATAAAGGAAAGACAGCTACCCTGATTGGCTGAGGCTAATAAGGGAGCCTTGGGCAAAATAAGTGATGGAGTCTCATTTTCATGCATCTCCTCCACCGCACTTTGACCCACTTCTCCCCCTTTCTTTATATTTCATTCAAGTAGAAAAATTAGCAAAAATTAGCATCAATTTATGAGGACAGTTCTCCATGCAATCCTGACACTCCTGTTCCTTCACATACCCATCCTTTAATTGTGATATATGCATAATTTGTCTATTCGTAGAACAATCATATTTGGCTTCTTTCCCCTTGAAATTAATCAATGGCTCTTTCGGGGACCTAAGATAACATCTAGTATCTTGGTTTGTTTGTTTTTTTCCCCCACTCACCTTTTTGGAAACCCAATTCCTACATGCCTCAATTGATTAGATACAGTGGGTCTCAAACCTGATTACAAAATAAAATCCCCTGTGAAGATCTTAAAATAATACTGATGCCTTTGTTTCACCTCAGAACAATGGAATCTCAACCTCTGAGGATGTGGCCCCAGTCTCTGTATTTTTTTGAAGCACCCTAGGTGCTTGAACCATAGTAAGAGCTGAGAACTATTAGCTGTGGTTACTGGTTTAGTCCTTGCAGACTTATTTACATTTGTGAACCTTTTTAGGACCATAAACATCAGTCTTGCCCTTGGAATATGTGTCTTCTAGTATACTGGGAGGGTAGGAATAAAAGTTACCGGAGAGAGCAAATATTTTCCACTTCACTGGGAAAGTATTTATCCTAACATAGGAACTATAATATAATCTTCATAAGAATACTATCTTAAGGTTGTTTTTAACTTTTTATTTCAGAATAACTTTAGATTAACAGAAAGTTAGAATACAGAGACATCCTATACGCCCTTCCCTGATTCCCCTAATGTTAACATCTTATTTAACCAGAACGTATTTGTTAAAACTCCTATCTTAATATTGTTTCAATACTATTAATTAAAAAGAATCTTAATTTGGGCTTCTCCGACTTTTCCAGTAGAGTCTCTTTTCTGTTCCATGCTAAAATCCAGGAAACCATTTCGCATCTAATCAACACATCTTCCTAGTCTCGCCTATGAAAGTTTCTGTCTTTTCTTGTCTTGTATGACTTTAGCACTTTTGAAAAGTGCTTGTAAAGTGTTTGGTAGAACACACTCGATATTGGTTTGCTTGATGTTCCCTTGTGATTAGACCAGGGTTATGGATTTGGGGTGAGAAAACCACAGAGGTGAGCTTTCCTCTCACTGCACCGAATCAGAGTACAGGTACCACCATGACTGATCCCAGTTAATCATGGCAGCTTGGTTGAAGTGGTGCATGTCAGCTTTCTCTACTATGACTACTATTATTATTATTTGTTCCTTCCCATACTCTATTCTCTGGAATTGAGTCACTAAGTCCAGTTCATACTCAAGAGGAGGGAAATTATTTGGAATTCTTCTGTAAGGATGATTTGTTCCTTTTCCATCAGTTATTTCTTTGGTTGTTTATTTTTATCAGTATGGACTCATGGATACTTATCTTAGTTTGGGGGATTTAGTATAATATTCGTATTATTATTTTGTTGCTCAGATAGTTTCAGTGTGGACCACTGGAAACACTTTGAAGTTGGCTCCTGTGTCAGTTTGATATTGCCCATTTTTGTTCATTTTCCTTTGCTTTGTTTTGCTTGGGCAATTTCTTACTCTGTGGCATTATAAGAATCTCAGGGCACACCTTGTATTCTCCATGCCCCAGCATGAATCTTCCATTCTTCCAAGGGTCTCTGATTTCTTTTATTGGAATATGGTCGTTAGAAGCCAAGATCTGAGTAGCAGGTATTCTTGTTACTACAGGAGTGTCACTGGGGTGAGGTTTTTTGGTTTGTTTTTGAGTTTGTGGGGTTTTTTTCCCCTTCAGCTTTCATATCTAAGTCCTGCCTATGAAAGAACTATAAGAGTTCTCAGAATCCACACATTAAGGTAAAGATAATTGTAATTATGGAACACAAATTCTGTTTCTTAAACTGGTATTTGGTACCTGGACATTTTTATGAACTTGGCTTTTTTTTTCCATTATTGGTTTAATAAAGATATTATGACCCATGTGTTTTTTGCCAGACACAGTGGATGCTGTCTACTATCTTTATTTGAAAATGATAATCGTATAGGCCCAGAAAAATATTGTTTATGTGAATGACCTTCTTTAGCCCTTTTTGTGGTTCTGCAAGTTGACAGACATCATCAGATTTCTGGAGCACCCAACAGCTGACAGCTGAGATATTTACCCCACCTCTTACATTCAACTCTCAAGAGTACCACATTTTAGTGATTAGGTTTTTAAGTCATTTATCCCTTTTTTGTTTGTTTGTTTCAAAAGCCTAAAGTGTTCAACAAACAGCAGCTGTTTCTAGTTAGGGCTTTCATAAGAGGCTTGACAGATTTAGATATGGGTTAGTTTTAGTCACGGCAGCGTTTGGAGCTTATACTCCAACAGTAAGTAGAACTTAATATCAGAAATTGATACAAAATCATGAGTGTTAAATCCCACCATAGTTACCACAGAAGTACCTCAGAGAAAAAGGAAACAGGGTAAGCCTGTGAAGCATTCAGGTCCAGAGAAATTGTGCTATCAGAGAACTTCATTAACTATCCATAGCAATGCAAAGGTAAGCATCACAGAAAGCAGAAGTGACTATTAGTTCTTGCTCTAGAGCCACTGTGCCCTCTTTCCCTCTTCCTAATGACACCACATGGCAAACACATTAAGCGGGAATGTAATGTACAAGCTCTTAGGAAAACAAGATGTCCAAAGACAAAACGCCATCTTTCTTAGTATCTGACAATTAGCAACTGTAAAGAACCACTTATGTGCTACTCAGTGATCTTTGTTTCAGTTGTTCAGAGAAAGCCAAGTTACTACAGTATGATGTGGGATGCCAGTTGAAAACATTTACATAGAGGTGTGTAATTGTGAGATGGAGGTGCATACTTCTGCCTTCAAAATTCAAAAAAGTCTGCAGGCACCAAAACTGAGTCTTCAAGAGCGAATGGACATGCAGAAAGTGCAAAATGTATGAAATAGAACTTAAATGCTCAGTCATTTCCCACGGGGAAGAGCACTTCCATCTTAGAAATACAAAACTCTGAAAACAAGGAAGAATTTTTTAAAATATCAGATTTTTAATTCAACTTGATCTACAGTCTCTAGGTGCTCTGGAAATACTTGTCCCCTGAAGGGTAAACATGGTCACTTTCTAATTATTTACTGGAATTGCTTCCAGGACTTTATCTATGGTTTTAAAGTCTTTACTGTGGCATGACAAACAGGAATAGATTACACACACACACACATACTCTCTCTCTCTCTCTTATGAAAGTGATTCATCTTCTCATGCTGAGAAGACAATTAGTGTCATGAAGAATCTTTTAGTCCAGAATCAAAATGCTCTCATTAAAAACAAAACAAGAAGAAGAAGAAAATCTCTAATCTCATTATGTTATTACCAGAAGGAAAAATCCACTTCTAGTCCTTCTTTTTCTCTTTCCGGTTGCAGTGAAAAGATGGGTTTTGCTTTAACAAAATCTTGATAAATGAGAATACAGAACAATCAAAATGAAACAGAGGGGCTTGGTTACTTTTCATAAGGATTTTCTAGAAGTGTTCCTTACTGAGTTGAATGAACCTTTTCAGGAACATTTCCATTTAAAAGATGATTTCCTTGGATCTTAAACCTTTCTAATCCTACGGTTCCCATGTAATCTTCTTTCTATTAATGGAGCCATTTATGATACTAGACTACTTGCAATGCTATGTCATTTAATCAGAATTGCTATTTTTCTATTCTGTGCTCAGAAAGATGTAAAAGAAATAGAGAGCCTTGTTCCGTATTCAAGAATGTCCTAGACCTAATGGGGATACTAACTGCTTATACCCATCAACATGAAAGAAAAATCGAGCTCATGTTATAATGGAATAAAACGGAAAAGAGGAGTGATTAAACTTCATTCTGGCAGAAAGACTAGCAGAAGATTTCTTGAAGGTGACACTAGGTAGTCCTTGGTACAGCTATTACATCCTTTTTGTCCTTGTGAAGCACAAGTATAATCCCCAATGGCATCATAAAAGCACAGAACAATCTACTGCAATAGTCCAAGAATCTGGCATTTAAAGGTAGGCATCCCAGAGGATGCCACCAGAATGGTAGCTTTGGAACCCACAGGATGCAAATTAGGAGAAAGCATTAAAATCATATTACTTAAGAGGGTAGGTTGCCAAATACTGGAAACGTTTCAACAGAAGAGGACTTCTGAAATTAGATCAAGTTACACTAAACACTTTCATTGTTTTCCTTCAGACTCCTAGGGGCTATTTCCCAAGAGGTGCAGAATTCTAGTTTTGAAATTTTTCGCTAGATGATTTTGTTGAACCATTACTCAGAGTGAAGCAGGAGCTGTTAGGAGCCAAAGGAGCCTGGAGGGCACTTGACTCTAATCAGTCCAGCACAACCTTGATCTGTTTTAAATATTAGAATTCTGAGTAACAATCCTTTTGAAAATATTGGTATTGTTGCTTAAAAGCAAGTGTGAACATCAATGGACATTTTCATTTTAAGTCCATTTCCAAATCTAGAGACTATCTTCCTATACCGACACTCGAACTGCCAGCATCTATTCTAACACAACTATTTCCAACTGTTCTGTTCACTGCTACATACCTCACTGGAGCACTTCTCATCTTTATCACTTTTTAGACATGTTTATCCCAGCACACATTTTTTAAAACAAAAAATGTCTATATTATAAAACAGCAAAATTTTAGGTATATATTTTGATGGGAAAATATTTATCTCCTAAAGAAATAAAGGTCTATTTTCTTATATATTTTGGCAAGAAATTGTTTTCTTTTGAGGATTTTAAAATATTACTTAAATAGTTCTATTCTTTTCAAGAATGAGAGTAAGGACCTGAGTCATTAAGGGTTGAGTACAAAAAACTTTGGCTGAAGACTTTGACAATCTTTTTCCACATGATTTGACTAAAACAACCTATTTTGAAAACTTCTGTTTGGAAAAATGTACTATAGTTAGTAAGTGTGCTTTTTTACATGTTTCCATAGATTTCTAGTTCACTAAGACGCAGCATGAACTTAGATCTGTATTTCATAAAATTCTATTCAATATTAAGGCCCTAAAACATATTCATGGGTTTTCATTTGAAAATGATTATTATGGCAAACCATTTGGAAAGGAATTTAAAGCGGTAGAAGTTTGTTTACTGACAGCTAAGTAGAGTGTGTTAGTATGCATTGTGAGTCTCAAGAGAAAAACAAAGTAAATTGCTTAGGGAACTCTTTCTTTCAAGAATCATCTCCTGGGATTACTTTTCTGCAAAACATTTTTGGAGAATCACTCCCTTAGACATTTCCTCCATTTTAAAAATGCAACTATATTAAACACACATGTATATACTGCAGGAAGTGTTAAGAGCTATATTCAGAAAAAATTACTGGTTTAGATATTGGAAGATGTAATTTCTTTTTCAAGACTTATAAATTATATATAGTCTAAATACCATATATTTATTTTAGTTTGGCCATTAAAAAATAACCTTTTTCAGATGAAATCCATTTATTCCTATGAATTCTTAAATTGGGTATCTCTCAGAAGAGAACAAAATTTTATCTTTCTAAAATGCATCTGCCCAAAAGTTGCAGGATGGAAAAAAATTGTCTCCGATAATCTATTTCAGGTTAGAGTGCATGGTCTTTGACACTGCAATTTCTCTGTTATCTGAAAGTCTACAAAACAAACAAAAAAGAACCCCCAGTTCTGCCCATCATTTAAGTATTACCTATCTTAGCCCATTCAAGCTGCTATAGAAAATATCATAAACTAGGTGGCTTATGAACAATGGAAATTTATTTCTCACAGTTCCAGAGGCTGAATGTCCATGATCAGGGTGCCAGCACAGACCAGTCGTGGTAAAGGCCCTCTTTTGGGTTACAGACTACAGACTTCTTGCTCTGTCCACAGGACAGGAAGGGCAAATGAGAATTCTTGGGCCTTCTTTCATGAGGGCACTAACCACATTTATGAGTGCTCTGCCCTTGTCATCCAGTTAACTCCCAGAGGCCCAACATCCTAATACCATCATTGGATGTTAAAACTCCAATGTGTAAATTTGGGGAAAACACAATGAATCAGACTATAGCACTGACCATTATCATCATCATGAACCTGAGGTCCAGAAAGACTCTTACGAGCTTAGGTGTCAATAAATAAAGATTATAGGATGGTGGGGTAGACTTGAAAGAGTAGAATCTCCATTCAAGAGCCAGTAGTCAGGGGCACCTAGGTGGCTCGGTGGGTTAAAGCCTCTGCCTTCAGCTCAGGTCATGATCTCAGGGTCCTGGGATCGAGCCCCACATCAGGCTCTCTGCTCGGCGGGGAGCCTGCTTCTTCCTCTCCCTCTGCCTGCCTCTCTGCCTACTTGTGATCTCTCTCTCTCTCTGTGTCAAATAAATAAATAAAATCTTAAAAAAAAAAAGAGCCAGTAGTCAGGGTTTCATTGCGTCATTCTTGAACATAAATGGATGATCAAAGAATGCCAGATGTTGGAGTAAAGCCAGAAACATGAAACAGAAACACTACGCTAAGCAAGGAAACAAAAAATACTGGTAGGAATCAGAAATAATTTAGGAAACAAAAGAGAACTAAAAAACACACATTCAATGATTTCCTTCCAAGTAATTGAAGAAGATGTTATTTCCCTAATGTTATGAAGAATGCAGTGTCTCCAAGTCTGATGTGTGGGTCCCAAATCCCTGTTTCTTTGCATGTCTAGTCATTTTTGGTTGAAGGCAAGTTAAGGTATATAATATATTACACTTAATCTAAGGATTTTTTTTATTTTTCTGAGGGTTCGTGGTTTTTTGTTTTGTTTGTTTTTGACATTGGGATAACATTTGTCTTATGTGCAGCATGCAACTACCTAACTCTTGCTTTTTTCCCTTTGCTTGTTGTGACTTTATAGCTCAGATACTTGAAGCTATTACCGTAACCATCCCTGATGCCTGATAAGAAATAGATTTAAAGACATGGAAAGTTTGTAAGATTCCTCAGACTTTCAGGGTTTTCTTTAGGTTCCATGGGTTCGCTTAGATGAGCACATAATGTATGAGCCAGCCAGAAATATGGAGTATCCGTTATCTCAGCTCCCAAAGTCCGCCCCCTTACATTGACAGCCCCACTGCCATGAGCCACGAACTGAACCTGCCACCTTCAGGAAGCTGGGGATGAAGAGAACACCCCAAGAGCAACAGATCACGAATCACATTTTTGCCTAATACACAGTAGTTTGCTAATGTTTAAAAGTGATCAAACAATTCTCATACTGCTGCCTGCCTTTGAGCACTTTCTAGTGTCCTTCAATGGTCGTTTTTAGTAATTTTGGGGGGTGTATGCTTTTACTTTGCAGAAAGGAATCACTCACCCTTATCAAGCTGCCAGAAGTAAGGTCATTTCTTATATTTTTATTTCCCTATTATGGATTTGAGCATCTTGTTTTTATATTGATCTTGTATCTTGTGACCTTTATAAACACATTTAGGATTTTTGACAAAGACAAATACATAGTGAAATGGCAGAAATAGAAATATAGCTATAATAATACTACTAATACTATTAAATGTGAAGGGCCTAAAGAGTCTCATCAAAAAAGAGACTGTTCAACTGAATTAAAGAAGCAAGGACTAATTACATACCTCTGTCAGAGATGTACTTAAGACCAAAAACAGTATAGTTTGAAAGTAAAAGGAAAGACAAAATACCATAAAAGCTTTAAGCACAAAAGACCTAGATATGCAATATTAACATTGAAAAATAGACATTAAGAAAAGGTATATTGCTAATGACAAAAAAGGACATTCCAAAATGATATGAGTCAACACAGCAGATGATATAAAAATTACACATGCATATACTTCTAACAAAAAGCTCAAAATTTATGGAAAAAAGCTAACAGAATTGAAAAAAGAAAAAAAATTGACAACAATCAGTGAAGATTTTAATATTCTTCCCTCCATAACAGACACATCAAGTAGACAGAAAACCAGTAAGGATATAGATGATTTGAACAATGCAATCAATCAAGTTGTCCTAATTCATATCTATCAAACACCCAGTCACAGTAAATTAGGTTCCTTTTCAAGTACCCAACCAGTATAGAACAAAGGGTCCCGATAAATTAAAAGAGATTAAGGACATTTGGAATATGTTCTGGAAATTACCAGAATTAAATTAGAAATCAATAACAAAAGAAACCGGAAAATCAACAAATATGTAGAAAGTTTTTAACAGCAGGCACAGTTTCTAAATAGACCAGAGGTCAAAGAAGAAGAATTCATAAAGAACATTAGAAAATATCTTGAACAAAATGGAAATGAAAATAAAGCATATCAAACTTTGTGAAATCCAGCTAACGCAGTGCTTACAGTGACATTTAAAGCTCTTGCTGCTTATATTAGAAGACAAGAAAAACGAAAACCAAAAGATCTCAGCATCTGCATTAAGAAGCTATAAAAAACTTTAAACCTACAGAGTTCAGAAGAAGTAGAAGAAATAATGAACATCATAAAGGAAAGCAATGCAATAGAAAGTGGACAAACAGTGGGGGAAATTAATGAAACCAAAGCCCGACACAAAAGACTATATACTAAATGATTCTATTTTTATGAAATTCAAGAAAAGTACTTATAGGGCAAAAAGTAGAGTTGTGGTGGCCTGTTGCCAGAAATTAGCTGAAAGGGAGTAAGGGAATTTTTTTGGATGTGATGGAGCAGGGCCAGTTTAATGGGGGTGACCTGTGCAGTCTCATGCTCCTAAGGACTCTGCTGTTAGTTTCATGCAGCTGTCAGCATCTTGAAATTTCAAATATTTAAACAAATATACCTATATTTTATCCTGGGACCCACAAACTATGTATTTGGTCCCAGGTAAAACTTTGCTTCTGTGGTAAATGCATGGCTATATCCATCTACCAAACTGATCAATCTATACTCTTAAATCTGCATATTGTTTTATATTAAATATAAATTAAATTAATTTAAATTATAAACAACATATGTGTTTAAGAGCACAGATTTAAAATAGATATATTGTTTTCAGCTATAAAACAATATAACAAAATAAAGCTCTAAGATATAAAAAGAAATAGAAGGAACAATAACATTATTTTGTGCATATCATACTGGTAAAACATATACATGGAAATCTGCAAGACATATTTCCAAGAAGTATATGCATATGTAACTTTATTTGTTGATGAACGAAATAAGAGGTACTACTGTGTCTTTGGAAGACTACCTGAAATTATCTATTAACATCAATAACACAAGTATTTTGATCCAATCTTTCCACTCTTGCAAATCTATTTCCTAAAATTAAAAGCAATAATTTCCAGATATCTGTATTTGAAGATTATTACAGCAGTGTTGTTTATAGTAGTCAAGAACTGGTTACAAAGCAAATGCCCATCAACAGGGGAATTACTGGATATATGCTGGCACATTTATATACAAAATATTTTATAGAAATTAGAAGTGACATACTTACATGATCTGGAATGACTTCTATAAGATTTGTTGAGTGAGAAAAGCAAGGTACATAAAATAGTCTGTGAGATCTTTCTATTTTGGTAAAATGAGTATTTACACAATAGAAACCTACAAATCTATCTATATATCTACATAGGATTAAATTAGTACAGAGAAAACTATGGAAAGACTTAGGAATTACAGTGGAACTGGGATAGAGATGGTAGGGGAAGGGGAATGTGGCTTTTTATGAAAAGGTCTTCTGAATAATTTCCTTTACCATTGCATCTCTGTATTTGATACATTTTTATAAATGAGTATTTTTAATAAACATAAAAAATCTCTGGCTTTGACGTCAAAGAGACTAAGATCTGTATCTGCTCTCCACCATGTTCTAGGGGTATTCATTGTTTACGTTACTCAACCTCTTTTTATATTCACTCCTTATTTAGCAGGTTTGTAGTGAGAATTAAGAATGTCTATAGGGCTCTTGACAGAAAGATATTAATCATAAGTACAGTGAGTATTTATTTTATTCTGATGAATACTTGGTAATGTTCTGAGTACTAGCTCCTTATTAGTGTGCTGTGTCTCGTTTTTATTATTATTTTTTTTATTTTATTATTTTTTATTCTTTGCCCCAGGGGTACAGGTCTGTGAATCATCAGGCTTACATCTTTCACAGCATTCACCAAAGCACAAACCCTCCCCAATGTCCATAACCCATCCACCCTATCCCTACCCTCCCACCCCCCAGTAACCCTCAGTTTGTTTTGTGAGATTAGGAGTCTCTTATGGTTTGTGTTTTATATTTATAGAATACTTTAGTACTCAGAAAACTACTTTGAATATTAGAAATATTTCAAATATGTTGAAAGAAGCATCAATAATTATCTATTGATCAGAATGGTTGATTAACCAAAATCCTCCAGATCAGATCATAAAGGCTAATCTCAGCTTCTGATTATTATTATTTTTTTTTTTTAGAGAGAGACAGCATCCACATGTGTGAGTGGGAGCAAGGGCAGAGGGGGAGGGAAAGAGAGAATCTTAAGTAGCCTTCACCCCCGGGAGGAGCCTTACCTGGGGCTCGATCTTATGACCCTGAGTTCATGACCTGAGCTGAAATCAAGAGTCCGATGTTTAACCAACTGAGCTACCCAGGAGCCCCCTGTTTCTGATTTACTCAAATAATGAATCTTCCTTATTCTTTTTTTTTCTAAAGATTTTATTTATTTATTTGACACAGAGAGATCACAAGTAGGCTGAGAGGCAGGCAAAGAGAGAGAGAGGAGGAAGCAGGCTCCCTGCTGAGCAGAGAGCCCGATGCGGGCCTCGATCCCAGGACCCTGAGATCATGACCTGAGCCGAAGGCAGCGGCTTTAACCAACTGAGCCACCCGGGCGCCCAATCTTTCTTATTCTTAAGGCATAGCAAGACTAGTCATACATCAGAGTTAAAATTCAATGATCAAAGACAAAGCCTTTGGATATTTACATGGAGAAATGAAAATAAGGTTCTATAACAATTGTTATATTTTGTATACTTTTCTTTTTTGAAGATTTTATTTATTTAGGAGAGAAGAGCAGGGTGAGGGGCAGAGGGACAAGCCAACTCCCCCTGAGCAGGAAGCCTGACATGGGGCTTGATCCCAGAACCCTAGGATCACGACCTGAGCTAAAGACAGACACTTAACTGACTAAGTCATCCAGGCACCCCTGCTGTATACTTTATTATACAAATCAAGGCACTTTTAAGACTGAAAGTAACTGGGTAGGGTGGGGAAGTGGGGTAAGGTGTATGGATAACTCGACAGGATGCTGGGAACATAGGTATTTGTTCCTGGTAAACTATGGTCATTGAATTCTTGATCCCACATAGCCCTGAATAAGGAAAAACCGAAGAGAATAGCTGATCTGAAAACTTTTTTAAAAGATTTTATTTATTTGTCAGAGAGAGAGGGAGAGAGCACAAGCTGGCAGAGCAGCAGACAGAGGCAGAGAGAGAGCAGGCTCCCTGCCAAGCAAGGAGCCCCATGCGGGACTTGATCCCAAGACCCTGGGATCATGACCCGAGCTGAAGGCAGCCACCCAACCGACTGAGACACCCATCTGAGAAAGAGAGCACAGGCAGGAGGGGGTGAGGGAGAGGAAGAGAGAATCCCAAGCAGACTGCGCTGAACACAGAGCCTGACACGAGGCTCAATCCCACAACCCCAAGATCATGACCGCAAAACTAAGCGACTCAGCCACTCACGTGCCCCTGATCTGAAAACTTAATTGAGCTAAGGTTTCAAGGATATCCGTGGAGTGCTTCTCCAGCAGGTTCAGCTTAGGGCCTGCATTCTACCCAACTGTGAGAGAGCTTAGATACAGTTGATAAAGACTACCCCCCTAGGAGCTGCATGATTCAAAGACCTACAATCAGGGAAATCCAAGTACAAGATTTGGTCCAGTTTATTTACCCCAAAGAAAGAGATGTTTGCTTCCTCTTTTCTGAGTTTATACACAAGCACTTTACATGGAACGTCCAAAGATAACTAGGACTTTGGGCTGGAATAGAAAGTCACTGGCAGAGTGTCACTTTCAGCCATGGTTCAGTAAACGACACAGCTCTAGGATTATATTCAGAGAAGGGAGCTAAGAGAAGTAGGTAGATGAATGAATTTAAATCTGCACGATTTGCAAAGTATAGGAAAATGGTAGCCTAGAATGGGAACCACAGTAAGAGAATGGAAACTAAAAGATGAGCAAACTTGCAGAAAGTCTGGAGCAAGCAGCAGTCAGGTATTAGTCAAAAAGCTTCAGCAGAGGGGCGCCTGGGTGGCTCAGTGGGTTAAAGCCTCGCCTTCCGCTCAGGTCATGATCTCAGGGTCCTGGGATCGAGCCCCGCATCGGGCTCTCTGCTCAGCGGGGAGACTGCTCCTTCCTCTCTCTCTCTGCCTGCCTCTCTGCCTACTTGTAATCTCTCTCTCAGTCAAATAAATAAATAAAATATTTTAAAAAAAGAGCTTCAGCAAAAAGCATAGGGCATCAATAGGAAAAATGGAAATTGATGCTAAGTTGCAAAGTCTGTTGCAGTCCGTGAGTCAGAGTTTTACTCCCTCATTCAAGGTCAGATCATCTGAAAGTGGAGATCCAGAGGGACATCTGGCCTTAACTTGGAAGGGCAATAAAGTGGGAAGCAAGGTAGTTCTTGACACAGGCCTGTACAGTCGATCTTCCCAGCTATCTGAAAGCTCAGTTTCCTGGCACCCTTTCCTCTTGGAAATTTACAATTCACCAAGTGTCCTATCATTATCAGATTTTGATGTAGACTTGAAGTAATGAAAGGCAGCAGCAAATTCTTGAAACTGCACGTCCTATCTGCCCATCTCTGCTCAGGTGAGAGGGCAAATGAACATGACTTCCGTGTCCCCTGGGATCAGCCTCTCGTTGGCAAGCAGAGAGAAGAACTGGGTGCCATCAAGCCTTTTGAAACTTTTAAATAAAGGTCTCGTAACTCTGTTCCTCCTTCCATGCATGTTGCTGAATCCGTTATGGATGCAGATCTGTTCAAAATCAGATTTAGCTACGCCTGACGGACTTCAGCGGACACTGCTTTTGTCTCGTCGACCTGGCCGCCACAGTTTGGGAGCTGTAGTCTGCGTGAGACAAAAAGCGCACTGCCCGTGAAGGGATGGATGGTGAGTGTGCTTTCCCGGTTAGACTAGACATTTGCGTTGTTTACATGCTGGGGACCGGCAAATCATTCTTAGCATGGAGGCAGGAAAGAGTTTTGTTCTCTACCACAGTCATACCATCTATACACTCTCTCACGAGGGAGGGACTTGTCATTCAGAAACGCAAATTTATCATTAAAATTGGGAACACGATTTGAAATAATATGAACTCCATTTCATAGTCTTAGTAATTTTTGAAATCTGGCATTCTGATCATCTACTAAGAAACCCATCAAAACGTATGGGTTATTTGCTATTTGTTATGATGTAGCTTTTATGTGCCTTCTTCATTTAAAAAATTAATATTTGTCTCTGTAAAAAATAATAATAGAGATAGCCACAGAAATTATATAAAAATTCAATTGAAATCCTACCCTAGCAATTTTTAACCCCTAAAATTTAGAGGTAGGTCCTTCCAATAATTCTAATTTAACCTTATAAAATCGGGATTACTGTATGCAACTTTGGAAAATAAAAAGATATATTATTTTTCATAGCAACCTAACTTCAGTGCTTTTCTTTTTCAGTATATATTCTTGGGAACCTTGGTTCCAGATGATGGGTTATACACACATATGTACTTTGGCCTACCCTCCAAATTTCACTAAGGTGAGAGTGAAGGGATGCTATTTTTTTATTTTTATTTTTTAAATTTACATTTATTTTATTTTTTCAGTGTTCCAAGATTGTTTATGCACCATACCCAGTGCTCCATCCAATACAAAATGTGCAAAAAGGCATCAGGAATCTACAAGAAGAAAAATAGCTACAAAAAAGGCAAAGGCAACAAACTTGGAAGTTGAAAGCAGATGGGTGAGTGGTAACTGATTTAGAAAATATAAGAAAACAAAATTGCTGGCAATGGGATTCCAGGTAGGCTCAGGGACTGAAAGTACCAGCTACTTCCTGATAGAAGGAAAGATGGAACCACAACCAGAGGCTTGAGCTGGTCTGTGAGCGCCCCTCAACCACTACCCTGTCCCTTCCCTGTTTGAGACTGACGCTCTGAAGAGGGGAACTGGAGAGCCTCTGCACAAAGTGGATGGGGGACAGATGTCTTTGGAGCAGGTTGAGATTCCTGGCTTGTTTTTCCTATTATTATTATTATTTAACTTATTTCCCTATTTCTTTTTTTTTTTAAGATTTTATTTATTTATTTGACAGAGAGAGATTACAAGTAGGCAGAGAGGCAGGCAGAGAGAGAGGAGGAAGCAGGCTCCCTGCTGAGCAGAGAGCCCAATGTGGGCCTCGATCCCAGGACCCTGAGATCATGACCTGAGCCGAAGGCAGAGGCTTTAACCTACTGAGCCACCCAGGCACCCTTCCCTATTTCTTGTATATCCTGAAAGTACATCTACTCTACAGATGACGTTATTTTGTGTTATTACACCAGGTTAGAAGAGCATATAAATTTAGATCAGTCCTCCAATATGAATAATTCATGATATTAAATTTGATCACTTGGTTAAGGTCGTTAACCAAACCTAAGAGAAATTTGAATCTGAAGACAGGCAAAAGAAGATATTGCAACTATGAAATAAGAAGAGAATGCTTTTATAAACACTGAAGAATACTGAAAAATAAGATAATAGCTCTTTAAGAGTAAATGCATAAAAGCGGATATCCAAAAGTCAACAGAAGGTATGAAAAATAAAATTGAACCGATCGCTTAGAAAGTAGAGGGAAGAAAGGCTGAGCAGGAAAATAAGAGGGAATATAAAAGGAAGTTAGAGGAAGAGTCCAGGAAAGCCAACATCTGATTAAAACCACTTCCAAACTGAGTAGCAAAAAAAATGAAGCTAAAACTATTAACAAAATAATTCAAAAAACTTTTCCTGAGTTGAAAGATATGTTTCTAGATGGAAAGTGTCATGAAGGACCTAGCATAATGAACATTGATTTTTTCCCTCTATATTTGCTCCATTAACCTGTCTTCTCTTAAACCATATGATTTTATTTATTGTAGCAATATATGGTAATGCTTGGTTGGGTATGTCCCTCTTCTTGTTCAAAATTTTACCGATTATTTTTATTCATTTAAATTTTATTATGACACTTAGGACCATTTTGCAAAATACGCCTTTCTTCAAAACATGTACATTTTGATTAGGATTGCATAATGTATACATAAATCTGAGTGCAAAGTTTATGTTTAGAATGGTAAGGTTTCCCATTCAAAGTTGTTTATTTTATTACAAGCAATCAAGTCATCTTTTATATCTTCTGCTATTTTCTGCTGACTGATTTATTGATAAACCTATAGGTTTTTGCTAAGTAATTCCTAGGGAGTTGGTAATTTTTTTACTACTATAAATGTTATCTGTTTTCCCTCATGTTTTCTGTATGGATAACCAACAATTATAATTATACACTATAATAAGTACATACATACACACATAAATAAATGATAAAAATACCTCAGACAGCTTTATCAGAAAAACAGAGGTGGCCAGTGCAGGTAAAGCTGCAAACAGCCCTGACGGGTGGGTGCTCGCTGAGCAAACCGACATTAAATTCACACCCGGATCTGCTCTGGACTGGTGTTGAGTCCCAGGTGGCTTCAGACGAAGGCGCTTCTGCAGGAGTGTCCAGGCAGAGATGATTTCGTAGCCAGGCCGTGATAACGTCAAGCATTTCATGACTGATTTACAAGTTGGACTGCAGAAGCAGTGACTGAGATCAGATTATTTCCTTATTAAAAGACAACTGAAGGATGTCCTGGCCTTCTCTACCACTTTCACTCAGCTTAACATGGAAAATTCTAGCTCTACAAATCCAGGCTTTCTGTTTTGATATCCTTCTGTGCAACCGTTTAAAGCAAAGTGCTGTGTTATGTCCAAAGGAAATCGCTACTTTTGGAAATGTGCACACTCATCTTAAAATTTAATCTTTAATATTCATTAAAACAATTGGATTTCATATTACTTCACTGTAAAAAAGAAAAAGAATATATAAAAACCTCTTAGAGAAAACACCAAGTAACAATTGCTCACTAATTCCAAACTGTAAACACTCCTAATTTTCTTTTTCCTTGACACTTAGCTTATTTACCTGCTTTTTTACTTAAACTAGGGAATTAAGAGACTCTTAACTTTGGTTCTCTCAAACGCTCTCTTTATTCAGATGTTTCTGTGGCTAATGCACACAGGGGGATATCAGGTTTCTGAAGCCCTAGATGTTTCATTTCAAAGAGCCTCATTGTACAGAAGCATTGAGTTTTACTGCAGATGATTCTCTGTAAATAATTTCACTTTCTACAAGAAGGAGATAGTTCTGGCAAGCAGTCTATCTTGGCATGGATATCCTAATCAGAATTTCCTTCCCAATTTCTTATCTGAAAGTGATTTCTTTAAAAAATGCTTCCAATTTCTTTTTTCTTTTTTTTTTTTTTTAAGATTTTATTTATTTATTTCACAGCGGGAGAGAGATCACAAGTAGGCAGAGAGGCAGGCAGAGAGAGAGGGGGAAGCAGGCTCCCTGCTGAGCAGAGAGCCCGATGCGGGCCTCGATCCCAGGACCCTGAGATCATGACCTGAGCCGAAAGCAGAGGCTTTAACCCACTGAGCCACCCAGGCGCCCAAATGCTTCCAATTTCTACCTGGGTCAATTTTGCTAAATGAAAATTTCCTAGGAAAGTATTTCCTTTAGGTTTTCCTATGGGTTGGAACACGGTCACATGTGACATTATGAGATGCAACTAAACCTGTAATTTCTTCTGTATCTGTGGCTACATCTCCTTTCTTATTCCTAATAGTCAATATTTTTGCATTCTTCTCCCATTAGTGTTCATCAGATTCGTTAGCATTTAAATAGAGAAGGGCTCCCTTGCCAGAGGAGCAACACTAGAGAGCTCTGAGTGAAGATCAGACCATTCCTCCACAGCACTAGCTGACAGAGGAAAATGAGGAAGAGTCTATAGAACTTTCAGGGTGAACCAGAATCTTCTACACTGTCTCTACACATGGCATGGCCCAGAACTATATTCACAGATATGCTCTCCTCTCCTGTTTCCGTCTGTGGGAAATGAGGCAGTGAGGAGGGACAGAGCTATCAAATATTGAATGAAAGGAAAATAATTGGATGAGAAGTGAACCATATAGGAAGCTTGGCTCCAGTTATTCAAAACCGCAATTGAATCTTGACCTTTTTTTTTATTAAAGAAGATATTTTATGCTCATATATGTTCTTTAAAATTAAGCATAATATAATCAATACGAAGAGACTAATATGCCTGTAATTGTGAGCATGTATCCTAAATCCATAAGCATAGACAACCAATGTGCTAACCACACACAGTCCTAGATGCTTCTGTGATTTATCCCTCTGTTTGCCTGCTAGACAAGTGCTAGGAGGAAAAACAACTGCTCCCCAGACTCCTTCAAGTGCAGACAGGTCTCTTTCTAAGTCACTGACATTATCCAGATCCAGATGACCTGAATAAAAAGAGACAAGGAGGAGAGGAAGAAAAAGGAAAGGAAAGAGCAAGAGAGAAATGACAAAAGTATTCAAGATTGGGTATGAAAATGGAGACCAAGATTAAATACGGAAGAAATAAAGGACTGTGAAAGGACACCATGCACAACTTGCCTGAACACCAGTAGGACTCTTTGAAAGACTGGGGTTTCTAAAACAGAAAGGTCTTTGCCTGGGTTCTCTGGATACAGCGAAGGAGAATGAAGGGAGCAGAGCTGCCCTGCATCTACCAAAAAGCAAGAGAAGCGGAGCAGGAATGGCTGACCACAGCACAGGTCCTTACATTCCTCAGAACCAATAAGGTGGAGACGCAAGCAAGAATCCTCACATATTCCTGGGACCCACTCAAACCCATAGAATTAGAATCAGTGTAAATGTGTATTTCTTTAAGAAATGCAATGACCAAACAAGAAGTTATAGAAGAATACATGTAGATACCATTTTATAAAACTTATAATTCTATGTAAAACAATACTTGTTAATGTTTAAGGATTCACAAATGTTTGGTAAAAGTATTAAAACATGCATACTAATGATTAAAAAAAAAAGAAATGCAATGACAGATTCTTATGATCAATCGGAACTGAGATAGGAACAGGCAGATGTGATTGGTTTCTATTTCCTTGGAATTAACAAGAACTAACAGATGATGATCAAAAGATATGTACCTTACAACACAAAGAGAAACTCACATGATTAGGAGAAACACACCCTACACACACACACACACACACACACACACACACACACACACACAGAGAGAGAGAGAGAGAGAGAGAGAGAGAGAAAATCAGAATAACCTCCGTTACTCCAATCAAATTCCATCATTATACATGTAGACAATGAGAGAGAAGCAAATAAGAGAGACATGAGTACATGGTCCTTATGACATGCTAAGTACTTAGTCCTTAGTCCTATGTACTAAGTCCTTAGTACAGCTAAGACGATTCTCTCTCTTCCCAGTGGGAAATTGAGGGTGGAGGGCTGTCTCCTTCCCAAATCCAAGGAAAAGAGATTTCAAAAATTTTACTCAAGATTGGAGATGTCTGTAAGCAGATGGTACTGCCTTTTCATTCTCCAGGAAGACCTAGATCAGGCAATGTATTTGCTGAAGTGCCTGAGAAACAGGCCTTAGAAAATAACTGGAGAGAGGTCTGCTGTGTCAAGAGGGAGCTGTTCATAGATGGCCCGCTTGCTTGCTCTTTGGCACACGAGGGATGTATGATGTTTCCATAGGTCAAGTGTGGAGCGAGTTGCCCATACTGTAAACCCAACCAAGAAGACTGCCTGCCAGGTGAGGGCATGCTAAGAGTTCAGATGCTGTGATGTTGAGGGGTCTATGGGGAAGTCATGGTGAAGCAGGCTGAACTACACAGAGATCTCCCACATGACATGAAGGAATTGTGCAGTGCTCTTTGAAGGACAGAACACGTAGACGCTTGCCTCACAGGACCATCATGGGGCAGTCAATGTCAGGCAGAGGAATGACAATCATGGGAAATTATGTAAACGGCATCGACCCTCCTCCAACATTCCCTAGAATAGCCCTCCACACCAGAGAAGTTAGGCAGTGACACAGGGATAATCAGTGTCCCAAATCAGACCACACCCTCTTCAGCCCTGCCTCCCCTATCCTTTCCCCTCCCGGGAACTGAGGAATAAAAAAGCATCCTGCCCATTCCGAGTCCCTCAGGCTTAGGCTTACCCAGCACTGGTGGTAGGGAAGGAGATGACATTTAAATAGGAGCGTCAAGGTGTTTTCAAGAGGACGTGTGTTAGTTGAAACTGACAGGAAAGCTATGGGAGCTGTCAATGGAGTTGTCAAGGACAGGGAAGAGACATATTCATTAGAGCAAGTTAATAAAGCAATAAAGAGGAAGAATAAAAAGAAAACATCTTCATATTGTTATCCCTGCTCAATATCCTGGTTATGCATATTATAGTTAGGGATGACTATTGCTACCATGGGTGAATAAGATACCAGTTCCAGATTCCTCAGTTACATAGAAATACTTAGTACACACAAAGATGATTCAAAATAAGACATATCTATAAAGCCTAGATAATTTCCCTGTTGCTCACAAACAACCATTCGTGTGCAGGTGGGGCTTTGGTTGACATGCAGTTCGGAAAAATTTTATTATATTTAGCAAGCGATCCCCCCATCAAGTATTTGGTAAAAAAAAAAATAACGTAATTGGCTAAAATGTTTATATGGAAACATGTAGACATTTCAGAGAGTTTATGTGCCTCTAATTCTCACAAAAGCAGATAATGTTAACGAAGCTACTAAAAAGCAATGCAGTCTTAGGCCAGGCCAGTAGACACTGTGTAACTTAATCACACGAGGTCACAGTCCCCCTGAGGCCTGAACTGATCCATCCCCATCTGGAGAATGACATTTTAGAGGAAACATGAACAAGGGGATTCTTCTCAGAGGACGGTGACTGGACTGACAAAAGTTCCGGAAATCGTACTACATGTGGAACAGATGAAGAAAAACACGTGAGTTTATCTTAGGAATACAGTACAGCGGTCATTAGAGCTTTTCCATTTATTTGAAGGACTGCCACACAACAGAAGGGATATATTTGTCCTTTGATGCTCCAAAGAACAAGAACAATCAAAAGTGGCAGGGATAAAAATTTCTCTATGTGTTAAAGAAGGCTGTCAGCAATAGTGTAAGGTAGACAAGCCTCCTCCCTCATGGTGGTGGTGGTCCTGGGGCTGTGCTGAGTCTCTCATGAGCCTTCTAGCAGCAGCTCAATGACCATATGTCAGAGATGCACAGTGACTCTTTCTGCCCCACATGAGAAGATCCAGTAAATCATTTCAAGGAGTCCTTCCAAAGCTTTAAACTCTTATGTTTCTGATCGGGCCATATACACAAGACCTCACTTCATCTTTCGCCACCACATATATGAAAAGAAATCTTTTTTGAGAGATAAAAGGGTAGAATTTGTCCTAAGTTAAAACAAAAAGTAAAACTAGAACACAGAGTGACTCTTCAGGTGATCGCCTCAATGATGCCCTTCCTTCCTTCCCTCTCTCCCTCCTTCCTTCCTTCCCTCCTCCCCTCCCCCCTCCCTCCTTCTCTCCCTTCCTCTCTCCCTTCCTTCCTTCTTTCCTTGTTTCCCACCCTCCCTTCCTCACATCTGAAGGAGGAGAAAGTCTATCTGGAAATTTTTAGGCTTCCATTATTACATCCACAAAATTCACATTTTAGTAAAAATGTGTCTGCAAAATGGTGTCACTGTCTTTGTATCTGATTATTTGGAGCAGAATTAGAACAACATCACGTTTGGACTTTTTATTGATTTTGTATCTATTTGCACGTGTGGGCATCTGCTGCTAAGGACAGGTCTAGACCACTTCCCAAGCCTATAATCTGGGTTTCCTCAGCACAAGTTTGGTTGAATAAATTTCAATCAGTGTTATAAATGTATGTTTTCCCTATTTAGTATGTAAAAGTCTACAGATGCCTCAAAACATTTCATTCATGCCTAAATTGGCAAGACTTTTCTCCTTCCTTTTGGCAAATATCCTCACTGGGGTTTGTGCAGAGCTAATGCCAAACTTCCTCAGTGTGGTTAGCTTGTGTTTGTGCAACAAGCTTATCATCCACAATGAACACATGGCTTTTAGACACAGGAATTAATCAGTGCTGGAGAGACATACTCCTGGCATAGATTCTGGGTTGCCTGCTTGCATAAGCCTACATTTGGGATCTATTATACAAAGCAGGATCCAGGGCTGCTCTGTCAGCCTCAGACATTGCAGAAAATGCCTGTTTGGGGGAAAAATAGTGAGAAATGTGGATGGATAGTTAAAATTGGGTTTGTATTATGCTTATCTTACAGGGATGATAGGAAAATCAAACAGAATATCTATGTGAAAACACTTTAATAATGTATGTCCTGTCCTATTTATAAAAGGATTTAAAGTAGTTTATAGTGTCACATTAAATGTGGTAAGATACCATAAATTTGAGATAGATGAGAAAAAGAAAGCATGGAGATGTGTAAGATAACCAAGAATGCAGCTACTGTACACCCTACATCCTTTATATTAGTTTTCAATAAAATTGGATTTGATCATTTTCTCAGTTAACACATAGAAGGGCATCTGATCGATTTTATAGTGAACAACGTCTGTTTCCCCTAGATTATGGTAGTAAGAGGTCTCCTCTGTGGGTCCTCCAAAATGGAACACTCTTTGTTACACTGACCAACATACCCTCCTCAATGACTTACCAACATTTTCAGAGCCTGATTGTGCCACGTTGTGATACATCCAAAGCAATTCTCTCAGGACCAATGATGCCACACCAGGTCTGCAGGTCTATGATGGTCTGTCTCCATTCAGGCTAAAATTCCAAGAGAAAAATGATTCCTGTTAAAAACTTTGCAGACTGCAAAGCAGTATGTGACTGTAAGGCAAAATAATTCTCATTAACATTATGGTTTTGAAAACCAGGTGGTAAACCTGAGACTTAATGCAATAAGCAATAGGAAACTTCACATACTGACAACAAGTAAGGCTACAGGAAATCTTTTTTTTTTAAGATTTTATTTATTTATTTGACAGATCACAAGTAGGCAGAGAGGCAGGCAGAGAGAGAGGAGGAAGCAGGATCCCTGCTGAGCAGAGAGCCCGATGAGGGGCTCGATCCCAGGACCCTGAGATCATGACCTGAGCTGAAGGCAGAGGCTTTAACCCACTGAGTCACCCAGGCTCCCCTGCAGGAAATCTTATATTCCTTTTGTTTCTCTTTTGCTGGTAAACAAGTTTCCTCCCAAATAGGTATGACTCTCCCACAGTAGTATCTGAACTAGGAGAGCATTCACTGATTTACAAACAACCTCTAAGGTAATGACTCAGAACTTCCAGGTGTCTTGCCTGTCATGGACAGGGCAGATTCTCATGGTGAGGATAGAGAATTTATTCATGCAACAAAAGCAGAAAATGGAAAATCTAAAATATTGAGTACTTTAAAATGCTGTCTGCATATTTGAATGTAGGTATAGGAAATATTTCAGAAAGCACTAGTAATTCCAACCAATATAGACATTGCACTGTAATGACCTAAAACAGACCTCCCGGCACGGATCCTTTTAATAAATTTTTATGAGAATGGGTTTCATTGCATTGACATTAATGCAAGGTACCTCTATCTAACTTGAGTGTCTTCTATGTATATATCACCCATTTTATTCTCAAACTTGCTAGAAGCAGAAGGGAAGGGTTTTTTTTTCCTTTGTTTTTAGTTTTTTTTTTTATTTCAAATGACTTTTTCTTATTTACTGACTAGGAAGAGAAAAAAAGAAATGTTATTTATTCATTCCATATTTGCAGCCCTTTTCTATGAGTCAGGCACTAGGTATAAAACACAACTCTTGTCATCATAGAAAATAATGATAATGGTAAAAATACTAAAAACATTTTGGGCCATTTACTCAGCCAAGCACTGTATTAAGTTCTTTAAGTGCATTACCTCATTCTGTTATCATGGCAGCCCTATGAAACAGCCACTGCTATCATCTCCATTTGGCAGATGAAAAATTAAAGCACAGAGAGGTTAAGGAACATTGCCAAGGTCACAGAGCTAGTTATCTGCAAAGAAAACAGGACAGGTATATTTTGGCTCTGAAGTCTAACCTTTTAACTAGGACAACACAGGGACTTATAGCTTCCTAGGAGAAACTCAGAAATAAACAGAGAAGCCCAGTTCATCAGGTGGTAGGACATGGGACATGAAGAAACTTGGTGGTTATGGGATTTCGAGGCAGGACAATTCCAGTATTGTAACAAGATTTCGCGGAGGAGATTTAAGCTGAGTTCCAAAGAACAAGCAAGATTTAGTCTTGGTGAAGAAGCAGCAGGTAAAGGAAAGAGGTAAGGGCATCCCACACAGAGCAAATGGCATCTCTCTTCCGTGTCTATGGACTAGATCTAAAGGCCTCATAAGGTACAGTGGGGCAAGTGGTAACGTAGAAAGGAAATAAGCCCTGCCTGTTAAAAAATGGAATGCGTTGTCAACACAATCCCTGAAAACAAAACAGAAGTCCATTAGTGAGAAAAATAAGATGACATTTGATTATATTGAGATCTAGGGATATAAATAATATTTAATTGTCCTCCTATGATGTATATTGCACATTTCTTTATTCTCCAGAGAGCTTAAAATGCCTTCAAGGACTTTCTCACCTCCACCAGCCTATCCTTCTGCTTTATTTCATAGTCATATCCACTGACACTTGAAATATTGTTCTAATTAAAGTGTTGGCACTTTAGGGGTACTGCGAAATTTCTCCTAGAAAAGTGCCCTCTTCTCATTCTTATCGTGAATCCAGAAGAAAGGTTTAGGGACTCATCAAGTTTCCAATCTTTTTAAAGCCCCTAGAAATTCATACCGTAATCTTTACCACAAATGACTGTCAGATCTGGGGTTAGAAATCACCATGCTAGACCTAAAGGTTAGCTTTTTCAGCATTTTTATGCTTTTTAAAATTTCCATAAGAAGATAAATGCTGAAGGATCAGTAAGCTCAACAGCTTGGACACCCACTGCTGTCACACAGGCGTGTGAAATGCCTCCATCTGACTCAGAATTAGAGATGTAAAATTGTCATCCAGCTCAGGATGAGAGCTTGGCATTAAAAGTATTTATAATGTATGTTAGCAAAAACTGTGGGCTTGGAAAACCATTGCTGGAAAACTGGAATTCTTAAAAGAAATTCCAACAAGCTAAAAGGGTTCTGGGCAGAATATGTAAATGTGGAGGAAACAGTCCATCTGCTGGGTATCTTCGAATTATCTATATTTAGCAATAGCTATTCCAGTCAAGAGTAAATAATACCTTGTATCCCTATTTACACGAGAAATAATCCTATAGTTGGTCCCTTCCTGTTTGACACCATTGAAACCTCCTTGTTATTTTCCCTCTCATCAGTTGTCTAGCTTGAATCTTGACATACACAATTCGTTTATTCATTTAAGAAACAATTATGATATGCCTATTATGAAACAGGCAAACTGCTAGAAAGTGAGTATACAATTTTGAAAAAAAAAATGTAGTTCAAGAAAACTGAGCAGCAATGCGAAGGCCCTGAAATGGGACAGATCTTGGTATATTCAAGAACATAAAAGCAGTCCCGTCCCTTTTTGCTTCATGAAGATGGTGAGGACTGACCCCAAATAAGGAGGCTATGCTGGTGACGAGGCAGAGCCCGACCCTACCGGCTGGATTTCTCTGTGGCTCTCCCTACCTTAACAAATGTAGCTAGGGAGACAAAGTATAACTTGTTCATTGAGACAGAAACTTTTATAGAATTTTTTAAGCTAAAAAATGATGTCTGTCCAAATCCTGGTTGTTTTATATATACCTTTTTAATCAATTACATTTCAGCCTTCATATTTAAGATCAATTTGTATAGTTTGGGGAGAAAATATACTCAGCTTTGAAATGTAATATACGGGAAAAGATGGCTCTTCCTGTCACAGTGAGGGGGACCAACTGTCACCAGTGCTTTGAATTCGATATTTGAAAAATGATATGTGGTGGCTCATTTATTTTTCTCTTTTGGCAGCTGTAGTTTTATTTGGCTGGATAAGGTCATTTCAACCAACCACTATTTCTACCATTTCATAAAATGAAGGAAAACCTTACAAAAAAAATTGGGAAGATGATTTCTGAATCTTCAAATTGGATAAATTTAATTTGTGGCCAACAAACTATACGTCCTTATTTGTCTCATTTCCCTCCAAACCCAGGATATCTTCCCCACTGACGAAGGAGCCAGCATTTAGTTGCCATTAATGTAAGTGGCATTCCATTAGAATTCAGGCAGGGAACTTGTAAGTTATAAACCCTAAATCCTGACATGTAACTCTCAGTATAAAAAGTCCACTTAAAATTCTAGTCATGAGTCAAGGGGCCAATTCCTGAGGTAGAGGTGCCATCCTGTTCTCTGTGAGAGTTGAAAGAGAGCTGGTTCACTGGGTATGGTGATGGGGTTCCAGGAGCCTTCAGGAGGGGACAAACTGAGAAAACAGCCTGGAAAAATACCATCTAATAAGAACACACTTGATGAACACTGGGATTAAAACTAGGAGTTTGCTGGGATATATGTGGAATTCAGTGGGTAACAGAAATCCTAAGACATGGCGAGGTTAGTGAAGACCAGTTGGTTCATAAGACTTTGACACAGTAGTCCCCCCTTATCTGTGGGAAATATGTTCCAGGGTCCCAGTGGACGCCTGAACCCACTGAGAGGATGGAACCCGATGTATACTGTGTTTTTTTTCTACACATACATACATGTGATAAATTTTAACTTCTAAGTTAGGCACAGTAAGAGATTAGCAACAATATCGAATAATAAAAAAGAACAATTACAACAATATACTGTAATAAAAGTTATGTGAATTCGGTCTCTCTCAAAATATCTTCATTTTGTATTCATCTTTCTTCTTATGATGCCACGAGACGATAAAATCCCCGCATGGTGAGATGAAGTGAGGTGAATGATGTGGGCACTGCAACCTCTCATGAGGCTACTATTAACCTTCTGAAGATTCACCAGTAGGAGGATCATCTGCCTCAGACTGAGGTTGACAGTGAGTAACCGGAACTGTGGATCAGGGGGAACATAGTCAAGAGTGAAGTTTGAGTACACAGGGTCCTAACTGACTTACACAAAGGAGCTTGCAGAGCTCTCAGCTGGAGAGTTGTTTATGGTTTTCCCTATTTCTGTGTTCCATTGTTGTAGCCCAGTGTTGTGGAGCGATGATTGTTATCATATTTAAGCTTGCTCATTATTACAGTGTTTACCTTCTTAAAGGTGGGTGTCCACTTAGCTGACCTATCTTCTCTTAAGAGTGAAGAGTTTCACATCTAAAATTTATAAGTACTCTACTGAATTACAAAATCTACTATGTTTCTATTTTTCTGAAGTTCGTTTTTAAATAATTTATTTGATTTTTTTAATATTACGTTTTATGTCATGGAGGATTTTTTTGTTTGTTTCTCTGAATATCTGTAGTGATTTTTGTGTTGTCAGTTAATCTAAGTTGGAACTCTGTTTCCCAGAATTCCCTTTCCTCTATTGTCCTGGGTTAGCATAGATCATTTTGGATACCCCAGGCAACTCACAAATGTTATCTGCTGGCTAATCTGGGTCGCTGAGCCACGGACCCTCCAGTTTATGCCAGATCTTTTTCTTCAAACTCTCTAAGTCCTGGGCCAGACACATCTTCAGTTTGGCAAAAGGTACCTGCTTTTCTGCAGCAGATGATGGGTCACTGAGGCCAGAGGTGATCAGAATCAGGTTATGGTTTTTCCTCATGGGTTCAGGTTTGTCGTTGCTGTCTTCTGCTTTTCCTTTAGTGTTTCTTCCCAACTGCTAGCCCTTCTGGCCTGCAGCAAGTCTGGACAGATGCAGAGGCAACACCTTCCACAGGCACCTTTGCCAGCTCCTATAATTGTGTAAGACCTCGTTCCTCTAACAAAGGCCTATCCTACATCACTAGTCATGGCTCTACTGCTCTACATGAGCTCTGTGTCCTCTGGGATCTAGAAAGGAAGAATAAAAAGATCTACATCTGGGAACAGTCAGAGCTGACCAGGGAAAGCTGAACATTATGTGTTACTCAAACATAAACAGCAAATACTGATGTAATCAAAGGGTCTGGCAACTATATTCTGAATCTAGGGAGTGGGCTTCTAAATTCTCATTTTTCATATTAGGACATTAAGGATAATATCTAAGCCTGAAAAACAGGAACTATTAGTATAAATGTTGGATAATAAAATGGTAAATTGGTAAAAATTGACCATAAAATAAATGAGAAGAGAAATATTTGCACATAAACACAGCAGCAAAAGCAGTGAAAAAATATATGACAATTTAAAACCAGCCAGTGTCTACAGGACATCACAGAAGCTATATATTCAGTTCTTTCCCAATTTGGATTATAGAATTACAGTTTGGCTTGTACAAGGTTGGAAGGAAACCAGTTAGCACACACCAAAAAAAAAAAATCCAATGAAATAATGATATGGTGTTACAAGGAGAATTAATGAACCTAATTTAGTCATGAAAGTGGCAGGAACATGAGACCATTTGGGTAGCAGTGAAAATTAAAGAGAAGGTAATACAAGGAATAATGGGAAAAAGGGGAGCTTTTTGTTATTGCTACTGTTGTTTTTAATAAAGATGGAACTCTAAGCATGCAAATTGGATTATTTCTAGCATGCTCCAGTCTGTTGTTTCTCTAGCTCAGTTCCTTGTGTGTTTAAATAAATCAGTGTAGGCATATTTGTGTTACTTTGCCTCTTCTATTTCTCCACCAACTAATATCTACGTAGAAGCTGGTTCTTTAATTAGGAACCATTGAAGATCACTCCCTTGGCAATGCCTGACGGGCTTCTAGTGACTATTGCAATCCCAACTGAACTGCTTTCCCGGTTCCTTATAAACACAAAAGAAGCTTGAGACCACCCAGTGTAGGGAAGTTTCTATAAATACCAGGAAAAAAAAATAAAAAACTAAAAGAACTGAAAGTAGTTGACTGTGAGGAATAGGAATTGGTTGGGTGGGGCAGGAATGGAGTGGGGGAATGCTCTTTTTTGTTAGGAGACTTGTAAAATTATCTGTTATTAAGCACAGGTAGTGCTTTGGTAAAAATAAAAATGGAATTAAAAAGATAATGGGGGTGCCTTGGGTGCCTCAGTCAGTTAGGTGTCCAACTCCTGATCTCCCTCAGGTGTTGGTCTCTAGGTCATGAGTTTAGGCCCCCAAGTTGGACTCCATGCTGGGTGTGGAGCCTACTTAAAAGAAGAACAAAAAAAGATAATGAAAAATATAAAAATATAAAATAAACATGCCAACTGACCACACCTGAGAACAAAGAATAGGTCTATATTTTAAACATTCTGGGGAAAAAACTACTTTCAGTAGACTCCTATACCTAATCCAACTAATATTAATCAAGTATGAGGACAGAATAAACATGTTTTTAGACATTTTGGTATTTATACAATTACCTTCCTGCACATCTTTCCTTGGGAAGATACTGAAGATTGCATTTACCAAACCCGAAAATGAAGAGAAATGGGGTGTAGAAAAAAATGAATCCAATTCAAGAGGGTGGTGGAGAAATGTCTAATGATGGCGGCTATACACCAGACCTAAAAAAACCAGTCTTGATAGGAACAGGAAGAGAGAGGGAAATAATTGCGAATATTGACAAAATGCAGACTATAGATGCTCTAAATTAAACACTAGAGAAGCTCATCTATAAATTTCCAGCAACAATATACATGGCATATTAAAAGCCTCGACCTGCCCTGGAGAAGCTGCACCATTAAAAAGCATCTACATTATTGATCAGCCTCAGAAATGTTGTCTGGGAAGTAAAACAAATCTATCTGGCTGACTGCCCTTTCTACATCTACACAATAGAGAACTATATGGCCATTAAAAGAATGAGGTGTATCTATATTTACTGATACTAAATAATAACCTCGATAAGCTAGAAATAGCAACGACAATAATAAACAGCCCTGGGAAAATGCAATTTGGATATAATTTGATTGGCTGTTAGCTGTTGGCTTCCTGCCAGCCCAAAATGGGTAGACTGAATTTCCCATCTTAGGGAGGAAGATGTGAGAAGAGAGTAGGGCCTGCTACAGATATGGCAGCAACTTGAGTTTGGAAAGCAGAGGGTAAGTGTGTTTGGTCCCTATGTTTACTTGGCCAAAGCCCTCTGGACCAAGTTGACAAAATAGGAGCCAAACAGTTTACTAGAATCCTAACCACTTTACTGAATAGTTTAGTCAGCTACAGAGCCCAGAATCTTCCGTTAGACATTTAAGTGGAAACAGAAAATTGTCACCAGGGTACGGCAAACCTCAACTGAGACCAGGAAAGATCAGGCCCTTGCTCCTTGAAGACAATTCTGGATAGGGTCACCCCAGTCATTTTATTAACTGCCTAATCATGCAATACTGAATTTTATTTGACTGAATTTGTATTCTACTCATCATGTTATGATGAGGATTTACATATTTTTTTAAATAAAAAATTCAAGATGCCAAACATTATATATAGTATGTTATGATTTGCTATGCAAAGAGGACTATTTATATACATACACACACACACACACACAAACACGCACGCGTACATATTTGCTCCCAACTTGTTTGGGGAAGGATAATAAGAAACTAAAAATAGTGGATAAAACTGAAGCACAAAGATGGGAAGGAATCTTACATTTGTTCTATACATTTTAGTCTTATTTAAATTGTAAGTGTTGATCAATTATCTATAATACTTATGAAATATAATTTTACTTTAAAAAGAAAAACAAAGTCATGATAATATGACATTTATATAAAAGAGTCAGTATAAAGGGGGATGGGAAAGAGTTGGTCCATGATGGCCTTTAAAAAGGAGAATTACAGAGTAATGACTATACAGAGAAGGCTGCAGGACATAAAGGGGATGATGCTAAGAGGAAAATCTTACCACATGAATTTAAAACATCGTGAACAGTGAAATTTATTTTATACATATATATGGGATTTATATATATATTTAAAATACATATTTATGTATGTAAATATATATTAATATAAAATATATAATATTTTATATTATTATATTATATAAATAATATATACTATTTAAATATATAATATATAAGATAAAATAAAATACTATATAATTATATATTACATGTTATAATATATATGTAAAATATATAATTATATATAAAACTGTAAAAAAATATATATGGGATGTTTTTATTATAGCTGAAATTAACCTATCTGGGGGAAAGTACAGGTTTCACAGTAAAATTAAGGATAAAGAAAATGTACTGGAATAAAAAAATTCTTCATTTACAAATTCTGTTCAATCCTGCCATATTTCTGTAGTGAGCCTGCTTTTCAATTTTGTAAGATAATTTCATACCTTCCCCTTTCTAATCAAATTTCTTCCTACATTCCACTATGACATTCTTATAAGCCAACCTTCCGATGGCAATTCTACCTTATATTTCATTGAGTATATAGAACTTAGCAGGAAAAAAAAAAATAGCTCTCATCTTCCAACCACTCAAGGGAGAACCAACTGTGTCTCCACTGATCTTCTGCGTGTTCCAGCTAACCTCTCAAGTCTTCCTAAAGAATCCATGAAGAACTGAAATGTCGTCCTTTGATGACCCTCACCAGCCTGCTCAAGATCATTCTGCTGTGACCAGCTTTGCTAGCTGCAAATATATAAAAGCCAAACTAACTTTTCCTAGATTGGCTTTCCTCTCTTTCTTTTCCGTATGTATCTTCTTTCGCCTTTGCTGACTGATGGCAGCCTAATGTCCTCCATCCTATATAGAAATAAATTATTAGCATGCACATAACTAACTCTGTATCTCTGAGTTGCCCTTTGACAATTTATTTCTGGAGTTTTAACTGAAGCAATATTGACCTGAATTCTAAAATTTCAGTCAATAAAATTGTGCACTTCAAGGTGCTCAGTTTCCCTTGGCTCCTCTGGTAAGTCTCAGGAGCAGTAATTCAACACTTCAACTCTACCATGCTAAGTATACATCTTGGTTAAGTTTGTTTCTGGTTATAATTCTGATTTGTGCCCGCTGGTTATCTGTTCCCATCGATGGCTAAAGTAATCTGGCCTTGGGGTGCCTGCGTGGTTCCACTGGTTCAGTGTCCAAGTCTTGATTTTGGCTCAGGTCATGATTTCAGAGTTGTGAGATGGAGGCCCATGTTGGGCTCTGAGCTGGGCGTGGCATATGCTTGTCCCTCTCCCACTGCTCCACCCCCCCACCCTGGCGCGCTCTCTCTCTCTCTCTCTCTCTCAAATAAATAAAGTTCCCCATCTTAAGCCTTTTCTTCCTGTCTTTTTTTTTTTCATTATGGCCACAACAGTTGTCAATTCTGATAAAAATGAAAGTTCAACATCAAAATGCTATTCATTTTAAATGGCCTCTTTTAGGAACTTTTAATTTTTGCAAAGTGTCACATCTAAGTGGACCCCTAGAATAGAAATGAAAGATAATCTCTAGAATGAAAAAAAACCGAAGTTTTTGTTAATGAATTAGAAGTTTCTAAACAAAGGAATCATTCCAAATTAAGGTCCCTTCAGACATCTTTTTTTAAAAATATTTTATTTGTTTATTTGACAGAGAGAGAGATCACAAGTAGGCAGAGAGGCAGGCAGAGAGAGAGGTGGAAGCAGGCTCCCTGCTGAGCAGAGAGCCCCATGTGGGGCTCGATCCCAGGACCCTGAGATCATGACCTGAGCTGAAGGCAGAGGCCTAACCCACTGAGCCACCCAGGAGCACCCCCCTCAGACATTTTTTAATAAGGCTATATGAAGGAGAGAATATAAATTGATCTCATCAAAAATTAGTTTATTAAATTGAATAATTAGGGCTTTTTAAAATTATGTTCAGTTAGCCACTGTCCATAGTACATAATTAGTTTTTGATGTAGTGTTCAATGATTCATTAGTTAAATCTCAGCGCTCATCACAGCATGTGCCCTCCTCAATACCCATCACCCTGTTACCCCCGAAAAATTAGGGCTTTTAATAGCCACATAAAAAATAATAGCTTTGTTAAGGTGTAATTGACATATAATAAATTACACATATTTAAAGTTTACAAATTAATGTTTTGGTATATGTGAACACCTATGAGACCATCACCATAATCAAGATATATCCATCATCCCAGAAAGATTTCTCATGCCACCGTTTTTTCTTTTTTCTTTCTTTCTTCTTTTTTTTAATTCAGGCTGGAGTGCAGTGGTAGTTCACAGGTGTAATCCTACTACTGATCAGCAGGGAGTTCTGACTGCTCCCTTTCTGACCTGAGCTTATTCACTCCTCCTTAGGTAACCCGTGGTCCGCCACTTCTTGGAGGCCACCACACTGATGCCAAATTTAGTGCAGACGCCTGATAGGCATAGCACATTACAGCCCAGAACCCTGGGCCCAAGTGACCCCCCTGCCTTAGCCTCCCGGGTCAACCACACCACTCCTTGGCAGGTGATCTTGTATATTACAGCAGCCATCATAATCAGACAGAACATCCAGAACTTCAGAATACACATCAATCAAAGATTTTGTAAGCTTTCTATGACAGATTCCTTTGTCATCTCTCTGTAATACTATTTTTTAAAAATCCTTTGTTCTCCTTTTCTAACTATCCCAAGACTCTCTGGTACTTTGAGTATGCAGAAGCTGTTTTTGAGAAGTTGGTAAATTTTCTTTTTGCCTGACACCTTGTGCTTTTCTGTTGGGCAGAGCTCTTGCTACACTGCCCAGCAGCTCTGCACACTTCTTCCTCACGCTCTGGAATTTGTTCTTGTAAGACACTGAGCTCACCATGCAGACCCTTTCTGTAACGCTTGTCACTTTCAGGTCTGTTGCTCTAAATGCCATTTTCCCAAAAGAACCCTCAATAAGTGGAGGCTTTCAACAATCTTGTCAAAATCGGGTGCCAATTTTGCAAGGCCCTTTGAGTTAAGTGGGCTTTAATTCTAATATCCCTGAATTAGATATACTCGCTCACCGCCCACACATTGCCAGACACAATCCGTTCATGGTTACTAAGGTCCGGTATAGATTTCCACTTATCGAACGTCCTTTGGGCGGTACGGCCACCCGGAACAGCAGATCCTTGCAGGAGACATCAGAGTTTTAAGCCTTAGAGCTAATCTTACCGGCCGAAACCTCCTTCAGGGTTGGTGGTCACGTGCACTTACAGAAAGTCTCCATGTACATCAAGGAAGGTTAGGGCGAACCGCCAAAATGTCATCTTTTTAAAAGCATCGTCGAGTATCGTCAGCACACAATGTCACAGTAGCCGCGAGGACGGCAAAGGGCTCTGGCGCCCCCACACTACGCCGTGCTCCCCGCGAGTGCAGCGGCCATCTGTCGGCACACAACGCTGTACTACCTTTCACCGCGGTCTCTAAAGATTGAAGGTCGGGTCACGGGGGCCATAAATACTCGGTGAAACCAGACGCGGTTTCAGGAGGGGAACCTTTCACAAGAGACCTACGTTTCACGGAGGACGGCGGACCTCCCCGGCCACAGCAGTCCGGCGGCGTCGCCACATCACGGCGGGAAGAGGTCACCCGGGCCCTGAGGAGCCCTCGCGGGGACCCCGGGTCGGCTCTGGCCTGGCTCCGGCTCCAGGAAGGGCTCGGCGGGAGGACCGGGGCACCGGGTGCCGAGAAGGGCGTGCGCCGCGCCCGCAGTGGCGCGTGAACTTCCGCAGGAGCCCGCCCGGCGCCCGGATGGGGTCCGTCGGGGAAACGGCCGCCCCACCCTTCCTAGGTGGGCAGCACAAACAGTCCGTGGGAAACTACCGCCTGCGCCCAGAGCCTCTCCTCGTGCCACCTTTTCATGCCTTCCCCCCAACCCCCACCAGCGCTGATCTGTTTTCCGTTGTTGTGTATTAAGTCGCATTTCCCGGATATTATATAAATGGGGACCGTACAGTAGGTGTTGGTTTCTGTCAGGCTTCTTTCACTTCGCATAGTCATCTTAACATTCACCCGTGTCGTGGTGTGTAATCAGCAGGTTCTTTTTAGGGCTGAGTAGTATTCCACGGTTCCGGCAGCAGCACAACGCATCGTGTATACCTTCGTGTGCTGATGAACGTTGGTATTGTTTCTAATTTTAGCTAGTCCAAGTAAAGCTGGTAGGAACATTCATGCTCACATCTCTGCGTACGTCTTTTATTTCTCTTGTTCAATGTGGCTATTTTATGTTCCCATAAGCAGTACAATGCCAGGTTCTCTGCTTTCTTGCCAATATTTGGTTTGGTCAGTTTTTAGCTTTAGACATTTTTATTTGTAAAATTGACACTTGGTTTTCCTTCTTTATGTCTTCTGTTTCTTTGCCGAGAGCTTTAAAAATGTGTTTCAAACATGTTTGTAATTGCTCTTTGGGACTTTTTAAAATGATGGCTGCTTAAAAAAGTCTCATTAGGTCATTCTAACATCTCTGTTAATCTCAATGTTAATGTATCCATTAATTGTTTTTTCTTGCTCTGATTCAGATTGTCCTCACTCTTGGTGTAACAAGTGATTTTCAGTTGACACATGGACAGTTGGGTCCTATGTTATCAGATTCTGGATTTTATTGAAATGTTCTCTTTTAGCATGTGTCCTCTAACACTGCCCCTGTGGTCAAAGGGAGGCACTACCTCATTACCTCTTATGTTAGATGGGGGTGGAAGTCCAGTTTTTCTCCCAAACCTGTGTGGCACCTGAGGTAGAGAGACTTCTTGTCACTGTTGGGTGAGGCAGGGAGTTTAGGCTCCAGTGAGGTTTCCACTAATGCCAATCTGCCTAGGAGGGGATGCTTCATTACCCTTCCCCACCTAACCTCTACTAACATGATGGGGGTGGGTGTCCTTGCTACTGATGTGCAATGATGTTAAGTCTTGACTCTCCACTAGGTCTGGGTGTTTTCTGATGCTTCTCCTGCAGAGGAGGAGAAGGACACCTCATTACCACTGAAAGGATAAAAGTACAGCCTCTCCGTGTGGTATCTGCTGACACTTCCTAGGGGAGGTGGTCTTGTTGCCCCTGGGCAGAGCATAAACACTTAACCTCCATCAGGTCTCCTTTGACACCATGCTTGTTACAATTAAGTGCAGGTGGAATTTCCAACACAGTCTTCCCAATATGCGGTGGGGTTGTAACATCTCAAATCATGCTCCCTTTTTCAATATCAATATCATTACTTTGCACCTTCTCTTATAAACAGTAGTGATTTAGAATGCTTTGACCCTAATCATCTTTTGTGTTGTTGCTTCATACTTCTGAGTAGTAATTATTGTTCTTATATGTTGGCGTACGTCCAATTTAAGGCGATCTCTCCTGAATGTCTGTTTTTTACTTTATAGTTTCTGCTATCAGTAAATTCTTCAAAAAATTTTTTCAGAATATCTCTTCAGACTGCTTCATCTTTTCATACAAGGCCCTGAGTTTTATATTCCTTTCCCTCCCCTAATAGTCTTAACCCCAAGCATTTACAAATGCATGATCACAAATTCTGTGCCAGCATGGGTATTTAAGGAGATCATAAGGTTAAGTAAGTAAATTCTAACATAAATTGCATGTGCTAAACATCCTAAGGTTTTAATCAGAGCCCATGGATGATAATATTCAATTCACAGGGAAAGGAAAATAAAAATGCTTGATATTTAGTAGTTGCTGAAAATATTAATTTGCTTTCCTTTATTTCTAAATTTTATAAACTTAAAATTTTTCAAGATTTGAGAGAGCTGAAAATTCATGTTTAGTTTGTAAATATATAAATTGGTGGTTTAAACTCTGTATTCAGTCAGCAGGCTCTTTTTATCTTTCCAATTATTCTGCTGAGGAAGCTCTTAATGAGTATGTTTTAGATACCACAAAAGTAAAACTGACTAAGACAATAAGCTCTTAATCCAATGCAATTCAACAAATATGCTCGGAGTGCCCATTAAGTCTAAGGCACTGGACTAAGTAGTGAGGAAGCTACACATCTGAAAAAAGCTCAGTCTCTGCCCTCCAATGTGGCAACGATGAATCACTGACAATGGCAAGAATGGAAAAGAAGACTATTACGGGCTGTTGCAAAGCAATGTAATCTCACGCAAGTACACTGAAGGAATGGAAAGACAGAGTGGAGTAGAGAAAAGGGACATGTGGCAGGATGCTGGGAAACTTGCAGACAGAGTTTTATAGGTTTCCATGGAAACCGTTAGACTTGAATGCTTGGGTGCATAAGGCAGTCGTACCAGGTGCCTGTTATTGGTTTGGAGGAGGGAAAAATTACATTTCCATGACAGTTACAGATTAGCTGAGCAAGTAGCTTTCCAAAGTGATGTACTTGCAAAAAACAGATCAACACTGTCCAGAGTGAAAATGTTTGTATTCTCCAGCAGCAGCTGGGTAATTAGATCTCCCCTTAGAAAGGACCAGATTGCAGTTTGTACTTTCTGACCATTTTACCCAAGATAGCAAGATCTTCCACACAGAAGCAATTTTCTGGGGGGGGGATCTCATAATATGTAGGTAGAAAGTAGGAAAGAAAATTGAAAATGGAAGAAAAATTGCCCCAACGAGAATCATGCGGACATTTTGGAGGTTACTAAAATAAGACAAGGAGTAAGAGTATGTGTACACATAGGACGTCATAAGATGTTATGAAATATTTATAATGGCATTGAGACATTGAGGTATTTGGCAGTGTAGTGAAGCAATACTTTCTATAGTGAATTAGGATTTAAGAAAGCAACACCGACCATCCATCACAGATCAAAAGGTGACAAAGAAAAGAAAATTAGATAATGTTGCAGTAGGATTCTGTGTATAGTCTGAGTTTAGCAAAACATACAGTTTAATTTCACATAGTTCAGGAACACAGAAGATAAAAATATTATATTTGCTCCTTCCAAACAAGACAGATAGATAGATAGATAAATAGATAGATAGATAGCTATTTCTACAATGACTGAGTTGTTTTTTGAATCCTAATAGTATAGATAATAGTGGTAAAAGTGAACACAAGCCCTTAAGGGAACACAAAAACAATGATATCAAAGTAGGCAAAAGCCTGACAAAAAGTTACAGCATAAAAGAAGGATTATTTCTTAAATCCTGGGGCACACAGAATAAACTATTTGGAAGGGAGTAGGAAATTGGAAAAATCTTTTGGAAAGAAGTGAATTTTTACTCAGATTTCAAAAATATTGTTGACTATAGATTGATAATGTGGAGGCAGGGGCCATATCAATGTATGAAAATGTTTCACCCTAAAATAAAAGCTATAAACTTTGAGCAAACTTTGATGATAAGACATGGTAAATATGAAGGCAAACATGCAAGTCAGCAACAGCAAAGCACCGGTACCAGATTGTCCCTATTAATGATACAATGTGATTGCTAAGTTACCTTTAAGTGTTGGGCTGCCTCTCTGGGCTGTTTGCTTGTTTGTTTGTTTTTCTTTTAGTTTTTTTAAAAGATTTTATTTATTTATTTGAGAGAGAGAGAGACAGTGACAGAGATCACGAGTGGGGAGGAGAGGGAGAAGCAGGATCCTCACTGAGCAGGGAGCCGGACGCCAGACTCGATTCCAGGACCCTGGGATCATGACCTGAGCTGAAGGCAGGCGCTTCACCAACTGAGCCACCCAGGAGCCCCGAGAGGTGGTGTTTTTAGTGCATTCTCTTCTCTTGGGCTTTTTGCATCAAACTTCTATTAAAGAACCAAGAAGTGTGGGTCCTGGAATAAACACACAAAGGATGATACTGAGATAAGGGTAACTAGTCCTTAGGGGGCTTTAAAAAAGAGTAAATGATACAATCAATGTAGCAATACTGCTCTAAATGTATAAAACGTAGAAACATGTAAACATAAATTTGTGTGCAGCATTCATATATAATTTTTTTAATTCTCCTTTCCTTTCCATGATTTCTTAAGACTCTCAGAATATCTCTTATTAAATGGATGTATAGAAAGAGAGAGAGAGACAGAGACAGAGAACATAACATTCTTTAAGGCCTGTGCAAGAAAAGAAGATGGAGAAGTTCAAGGTTAAGCATCAGAAGACCAAGGAGATGGCAGTTAACTACAGTCAAGCTCTCTGAAGCCATACAAATATGAAACCGACTACTGGCTCTTATATTTACTCACTACAGGAACTTGGCCAAACTATTTAATATTGATGAGCCAGAATTTCTCAAATGTAACGTGAGGATAACAGTACCAAACCCAAAAGGTTATTATTATGAGGACAAAATAAAGTTACACAAGTCAGTTAGCTCATTTAGACATGAGTGGCTGGAAACCCAATACCAGGGGCTCGAAAAGAGGGATATTCACATTAAACAGTGAAAACAGCGGATGCTTACAGTGACTCGTAGGCAGAAAGCACACATTTTGAATTCACAGCTCTAGAGGAAATCTAGAAAGAGTTAGCGTGTGTTGGCGATGTTGGTGAAGTATTTCTAGAAAGAGTTGAGCCCAAAAGGATTTGGCCAGTGTGTAAGAAAATGAAAGGAAAAAGGAATAGACAATCAGGGCTTTGCAGATGGAAAACCTGGCTGCTTTTAGAGCCTCAAATGGGGAAAAAACATAATATAATATATATATATATTATATNATATTATATATATATTTTTAAGCTTTGAGTGGTGAAGTCCTGGTAAAATGTCTCACCTACATAAGGTGATGCAGGACAAAGATAAGGTGTGATCTTTTCACTGTTTTCCCAGGTAGCTTAAAATTAGCTGTAACAAAATAACATTAATAAGAAAAGAAGAAAAGAAAAAAAGAAACAGATTTGTTTATTATGTATCAAAAAGAATCCCGGGGACCCTGACTCTGACATGGAAATGACTATCCCACAGAACAGAAGCCTTTTAAGTGTTTGAATGAATTGTGTTTTCAAAGAGGCTACGAGTCTGGACCAAAAATTCTTTGTTCAAAAGGACAAACAAAACAGAAACATAAAAACTTAAGCTCCCTATCTTGGCAGGAGACGGGCTCCCAGGAGGGCAAATTCTGCAGGCTCATCTCCATTTTACATGAGGCCAGGGAAACAGTAGACGAGGATGCCCATCCCTGAAGATGGAACCAGTAGCCTTGTTAAACAACACCCAGGAGAATTTCTCCCTTAGAACAGAATCTAGAAACATCTCACTCTACCACAGTTGGGACTTTATGCTGCCCAGAGGGACTAGCATAGCTGTGTGCCTCCCCTTCAGCCCCATTCCTTCTTACCCGCAATGGTGTGGTGGTTATCCTCTCTCTATTCCATTCTGGCACCTGTGATGTGCGAAGGAGACAGGGGGGTGAAGCAAGTGAGTGCAGATAACTTGATTTATTATTATTATTATTTTTTTTTTGGTTCAGAGGTTGCTGGATAAATAAGGAAGGGCTACCTATCACGTAGAGATCTTTGTCGCGGAGCTGGTTGCATTGAAGGAATGACTGTCCTCCTTGGGGAAGAAACTGGTCAATTTTAAGAAATAAAGGAAACGTGAAATGGATATTGGCGAGCAGGTGGTTAAAGTGACAGACTGTGGAGGAGATGCCAAGTGCTTACCACCGATTTCCTCTTGCTGAGAGAAGAAAAGAGTTTCACCTACTTATGTTTATGGGGGAAAAAATGTAACCTTTTTACTTTGAAACAGATTTAGATTCACATTCAGTTTAAGGGATAATATAAAAAGACTCTATGCACCCTTTACCTTGTTTCCCCCAATGATAATATCTGTAGTACAATAACGCATTTGCAATACCGATATCGATACAGTCAAGATGGAATATTGACACATTCTGAGTTTCCCACATATTGCCCTGCACGAGTCCTGTCACTTTCTCCTCTGTTTCACTTCCTTTTTTTTAAATTTAAATTCAATTTAGTTAAAATATACTGTATTTTTAGTTTCAGGGTTAGAATTTCGTGATTCATCACTTGCATATAACACCCAGTCCTCATTATATCACATGCCCTCCTTAATGTCCGTCACGCAGCTACTCCAACCCTCCACCCATCTCTCCTCCAGCAAACCTCAGTTTGTTTCCTATAAATTAATAGTCTCTTATGGTTTGTCTCCCTCTCTGATTTCATCTTTTTTATTTTTCCCTCCCTTCCCCTATGTTCATCTGTTTTGTTTCTCAAATTCCTCATATCAGTGAGATCATATGATAATTGTCTTTCTCTGACTGACTTATTTTGCTTAACATAATACCCTCCAGTTCCATGCATGTTGTTGCAAATGGTAAGATTTCATTTTTGATGGCTGAGTAATATTCCATTGTATATATACACCACATCTTTATCCATTCATCTGCTGATGGACATCTGGGCTCTTACCCTAGTTTGGCTATTGTAGACATTGCTGTTATAAATGTTGGGGTGTGGGTGCCCCTTCGAATCACTATGCTTGTATCCTTTGGATAAACACCTAGAAGTGCAACTGCTGGGTGATAGGGTAGCTCTATTTTCAACTTTTTGAGGAAACTCCGTACTGTTTCCCAGAGTGGCTGCACCAGTTTGCATTCCCAAGAACAGTGCAAAGGGGTTCCCCTTGTTTCACTTCCTTCTTAAACTCTGGCAACCACTCACCTGTTCTCCATTTCTACAATTTTGTCATTTCAAGAATGTTATATAGATATGAGTTTATAGCCCTTTGGGAGTGGATTTTTTTCAGTCACTATGATCCTCTGGGTATCCACCCAGATTGCTGGGTGTTTGAATAGTTCATTCCTTTTATTACTGAGTAGTAGCCCATGATATGGACACACCACAGTTCGTGTAAATTCAACATACCTGTTGAAGGACATCTGGCTTGTTTCTAGTTTGGAGCCACTACAAACAAAATTGCTGTAAACATTTGTGTACAGGATTCTGTGTGAACACAATTCTTCATTTCTCTGGAATTAAGTGGTTAGGAGTATAGTTGCTGAAATGGATAATAAATACGTTTGGCTTTTAAGAGACGTCGATGTGCTGCTTATATAATGCAATAACTCCTAATTCTCAAAACATGAGTTTTCCAGTGGTTTCTTATGGTTCTCATTGCTCTGCTCAACTTGCTAATCAAAACAGCTGATTATATGATTTTTAGATCACCAATAGACATTTTAGGAAGATTTGAATGGTGGGTCCCTTGTTCTTTCATTCCATTCAATGTTATTGTTTATTTAGAGCTAAAACATTCTTTATCTCCTGTTTTAGGGAAGATATGTTAATCTTAAGTGATTTAAGATTATAACGGTGAGTGAATATTTCTGAATAGTCTCATTGAAGATCACTGACACTTTGTTTAAACTTCTCTTTTTCTATATGTTTCATTAAAAATTGTTCACAAGAGACAATGCCAAGAACAACAAAATATTAAACAAAACATTTTATTTCTTAGAGATACTATATTTCTGGCACAAGCTGGAGAGAGTTAAAGTCACCATGGTTGGTGATGAAATACTAGATGTTTCTGTGAAAAATCAAACATTCGTAAAAAAGAACTATGTCAGCCAATAGCACTTCCAGTCACTCCCTTGTTCAAGGCAGAAATTTAAACTACTGTAATAATCCCCTCACTGATCTCTGTGTCTACCAACCATTGTCTATACTGCTGTAAGATCTGTGTTTTAAAATCTCAAATCTGATAATATGCCATCCTTCTTCAAAACTCATTAACAGCTTAGGAGAAAGTTGAAAATCTTCAATATGGCCTGACTAACATCTCCATAGACAAGGGCCTCTGCAGACAATCTTGCAGACTTCTGTCCACTCTCTACTTCAGGCATACTAATTCCAATTTGCCTTTTTCTTGTATAGTTCTGGGTCTCAAGCATCTAAGACAGATGAGACAGAGAGTCTCCACTCCAAATATTTGCAGAATAACTAAGATTATGAATAAATGGAAGAATTAATAGTAATTGGCTCCTGATTTGTTTGGCCAATCCATCAAATTAGACCATAGTTCTAAGAAACAATGGATACAAAATGAATCTCATTCCTTAGTCCCTGTCCTGCTATTCTGCCTTGGGAATCCATTGCCTAAGAACTGGAGTCCTAAATTACACTTCTAATCATTTCATGGAAATTAAAGAGATATACTCTGTTTTTACTTTAATGAATATCCAATGCTTATCACTTAGGGACCCAGTGGATAACAGACAATCCATTAAAAACAGACACTAGGGGGAAGGTTTACTAAAGGTACTATGTATACAGGTAAGGGTGGTTAGGAAATCCAACAGAGATTAGTGCAAGACCCTGGGTCTTCTAGTAGTGGTAGCAGTAATGGGGAAGAGTCATTACCGTCCTAACACTGGAACAGCAAGGGTGCAGGTTGGGTGACTTACTGAATCCAGAGAGGCCACCCCTATGGTCCCTTGTAGAGGGACACAGTCAAGTTATGGTATATCAAATGGAAGGGAACTCAGGGAAACCCCTTTTATCACCTCATTCTCCTCCTATCCTCTGACTTCTCGCAAGGTCCCCTGGATGACTCGTTCCAACTAGAAATTGGAAGGGAAAGAGACATGTGAATGCAGTGCCTGTAGGTCAGCCTCTCAGAATGCACAGAGCAGGGTGGGGAAGGTAGTGGATTGAGAGAGGCTACGGGAAAATATCTGGCACATACGCTGTGTGTTGTCAGGAGTCCAGATGTGAGGGCTTTGCCTAATGGCCAGTGATAAGGTCTCCTTCTTCTTGCGCTTCCTGTAACAGGCCAACCTCTTACCTGACAGAGATTTACACTGGCTGTTCTCTTCAACCATCTATCTGCTCTGGCTCTGTGTCAGTCATTCACAGGATCTCTCTGGGCACTTCGCTCCAGTCATCAGCTCTCCACTCTCTTCAACCTGACTTTCCTTGCAGGTCTGACTTTACCTTGAACTGAAAAATGGTGTCTGACTCAAGGCGATTAGTGTAAGAACCATGATTAGAACTCTTGAAAGTGAATAAGAGAGATGGAAAATTAAAGTCTCGGCTTTCATATTCAATCATTTAATTCGAAAACCTCAAGCAGCTTCTCAAAATTTATCCTAGAATATTTCTAAAGATGATTATGATTTTTTTCCATCTCTCCAAAAAATAAAAAAGAAAGATTTTTAATTTGAGCAAGTTGGATTCTAGTTAGGAAAATACATAACATCTTAATGATCCTTGAACTATTTTGAAAAGCAAATATAGTGCTCCCTTGACTGGGAACACTATTTTGAAATAAGTTAAAAATTTAAATGGATGGAACCTATAGCTGGCCCCACCCCCCACCATCTGGGGATGACATAGCCCACTGGCCCACACTGACATGACCTCAGATTGCTTTACCTTGTGAAAATATCCTGAATTTCTGGATCCATACCTGAGAGTAGTCCCTGAAAGACTTTCCTCACAAACTCAAACTTATCAGGGAAGGAAAGTCTAGTAGCATTGACATTAAGCACATATGAAAGCTATTGTCTCCTAATTTTCTACTGCCTGAAGTAGTGGGAAAGAGCAGTTCATTTTCTTATTTACAGGTGATCAAACCAGTGGAGGCCAAATCATTTAACTTCACAACTGACATATTCTTCATCTGGGAAAGGGGATAACAGTGACTTCTTCCAAGTGTAGGTATAAGGATTGGCTTGGTCAGGTGAGTCACGTCCCCTGAACAAGTTGGTAGGGAACTTATGAAGGGATATTTTGTCCTACTAATGATGCTCCCACTGTTCTGTTTGAAGTTAGTAGGAACTGTGCTGTTTGGAGACTAATGTCAGGATATCTGACAGTCTTAATAAAAATTCCCCAAATTTCAGTAACTGTAAGACACATGGAAGGGTTTACGGGGAGAAAGGAAAAAAAAAACTGTTCTGCCTTATCAAACCTTCAGACTCCTCAGAACTGTGCTGTGGAAATGCAATACTAGTAGGGGATCAATAGTGAAAAATATATGTGTATGTATTTGTTATCTATTTATTATCTATTATTTATGTCTTGCCTGGAAGGGAATTCCCTTAAAGTGTATTTTATTGATTTTTCTTTCAGAATCCTTCTCCAAAAGAGTAACATAAAAAACCTGGGCTCTGCCAAGGATGTAAATTCTTTTTCTTTCCTGAGAGCCCTCCACCCGCCCCCATGTTCCCCAGCTGTGTTCCTGGGAACCAAAAAAGCCCCAAACAGAAAAGACTTAACCACCTAGCCCCCCTTGCCCCTCAGTCCCATCCCATACATGTTGATCCTGACAGTAAGAACTGTTGGGAGCCAGTATATGTAATTATTATATATATATTTTATTCCTAAATATATATTTCTTTCCTTTTTTTTCTTTTTTGCTAAGAGAGGGAATGGGAAGGGGCAGAGAAAGAATGAGAGGGAGAGAATCTCAGACAGGCTCCACGCCCAGCGTGAGCCCAATGCAGGGCTTGACAATCATGACCTGAGCTGAAATCTAGAATGGGATGCTTATCTGACTGAGGCACCCAGGTGTCCCTCCCATGTATGTTCCTTTTTTTCCCCTCTCTTGTATAATTTATTTATATTTCTGTTTTCAGTGACACATAAACTTCCTGAAAACAGATATATGAAGCTTGGTCAAAACATGCCTATCTCACACAGCAAAGTATAACTAAGAGGTTGAAATTAAGTCTTGGTTGAAACAGGAGATCGTGTATTGCTCTGCTTTTCCTTGCTTCTAGTGCAAAATGAATTTACCTTCATTTCTCACCCTCTTTTGTTTGTTTACTTGAGACACTCATACTTTACTTAGAGATTATTTAGATGTCGCTTCTATCATATTTTTAGCAGAAAAGAAATGAATGAATTTACTCTAGGAAGCATTCCACTTAACTGTCTAAATGTATCTTTCAACTTACTACACAAAATAAAAGATTCTCCACAGCATGAATTCTCAGAAATGCTCACTTAGTGGTGCACCCACTCTGAACACCAATATACACAGATCAATTTCAAGTCCTCAAATCAGATGAGTTCCCGACAGCTGCTTAAAGCATCCATGGACTACAGATATCAACCCTGAGCATCAATTCTAATCTGCTATAAAATATTTCTGACAGTAATTTGTTTAATCTTCAAAGTGCTTAGATTAACATGATATTTTGCCTAAGCCAAACAAACGAGACTTCCTGAGATTTTATAGCTAAGAAATGGTAGAATTGGGATCAGAAACCATTCTCCAACTGCTAGCAGCCCTAAGGCTCCTCCACTCCAACAAAATAAAGGATAACCACATACCTCATTATCCTAGCTGGTGGTTTTGCAGGAGATGGGGGGAAGATGCATAATTAATTAATCAGGCAGTCAGTGTAAACCAGGCCTGGACCCAGGAAACCAGGTCAGGCTTCTTCTATATGCTTTCTGCTTTTGATAAACCACTTTTGAGATCTGAGTCCTGACTGTACAACACCAACCATGGCCTTGGGTAATTACTTGGTTTCATGGAGCCTCTGGTTCCTTATTTATAAAATGAGTATAATAACAGCTTCTCATGTGATTTTCACCAGATCTAAGTAACAAAATGCCTGGCATGTAAAATGAACTCAATCCATTAGCATGTCAATAATCTTATTACTGCAATATGTAGCAAAACACTACAGAACTTGAGCCATGTCTCAGAAGGACAAAATGGGGCGCCTGGGTGGCTCAGTGGGTTAAAGCCGCTGCCTTCGGCTCAGGTCATGATCCCAGGGTCCTGGGATCGAGGCCCACATCGGGCTCTCTGCTCAGCAGGGAGCCTGCTTCCTCCTCTCTCCTCTCTCTCTGCCTGCCTCTCTGCCTACTTGTAATCTCTCTCTCTCTGTCAAATGAATAAATAAAAATCTTTAAAAAAAAAAAAAAAGAAGGACAAAATGATTGCGTTTTGGGTGTTTTGAAGTTCATTTTCTATTTGGAAGAAGAGATTCTGAGGGTCCCAAGGTCTCATTTGTTTTAGTAAAGCACTGATTGACTTGACGGAACATACGTGGTTATTTCTAATCTTCTAAATATTCCTTGTTTAAGTATATATAATTCATAGCAATACTGCAAACATGTAAAGAGGGACTATCTACATCTGAAGAAATTAAATGATTTTCTCAAGGTCATATATCTAGTAAGAGGAGAAAAAAATGTTACATAGAGAGAAAGTGACTATGTATCAAGCACTGTCTCAGGTAGACAGATGAGAACACAGTTTTTGTACTACAAAGTTTATAGTCTACAAACTAAGACAAAAATTTTTAATTTTTTAAAGATTTTATTTATTTATTCATGAGAGACAGAGAAAGAGAGAGGCAGAGGGAGAAGTAGGCTCCCACTGGGAGCCCACTGTGGGACTTGATCCCAGGACCCAGGATCATGACCTGAGCCGAAGGCAGATGCTTAACCATCTCAGCCACCCAGGCACCCTAAGACAAAAATTTTTTCAAATAATCCTATAAGCACAAATAAAATTGCAATCATGAAAAATGCTATGGGAGCTATTGTGGAGGATTTGATGTAGTCAGACAAGTCAGGGAAGACATTTCTGAAAGTGTCATCTTTGACTTGAGGTTTAAAGGATTATTTGGAGTTAAACAAATAGTGAGGGGTCAGGAGAGTTTTCCAGGTAAAGTTGTGCTAAGGCCTTTTTAAAAAAATTAAATTAAATTTTTTATGAGCATATAATGTATTATTTGCCCAGGGGTACAGGTCTGTGAATCATCAGTCTTACACAATTCACAGCGCTCACCACAGCACATACCCTCCAATGTCCATCACCCAGCCACCTCATCCCTCACACCTGCCTCCCCTCCAGCAACCCTCAGTTTGTTTCCTGAGATTAAAGTCTTTTATGGGTTGTCTCCCTCTCTGGTTTCATCTTGTTTCATTTTTCCCTCCCTTCCCCTATGATCCTCTGCCTTGTTTCCCAAATTCCACATAACAGCAAGATCATATAATTGTCTTTCTCTAATTGACTCATTTCGCTTCGTACAATACCCCCTAGTTCCACCCATGTCATTGCAAATGGCAAGATTTCATTTTTTGATGGCTGAATAATATTCCATTGTATATATGTACCACATCTTCTTTGTCCATTCATCTGTTGATGGACATCTAGGCTCTTTCCATAGTTTGGCTATTTTGGACATTGCTGCTATAAATATTGGGGTGCACGTGCCCCTTTGGATCACTACATTTGTATCTTTGGGGTAAATACCCAGTAGTGCAATTGCTGGGTTGTAGGGTAGCTCTATTTTCAACTTTTTGAGGAACCTCCATACTGTTTTCCAGAGTGGCTGCACCAGCTTGCATTCCCACCAATAGTGTAAGAGGGTTCCCCTTTCTCCACATCCTCGCCAACACCTGTCCTTTCCTGACTTGTTAATTTTAGCCATTCTGACGGGCATGAGGTGGTATCTCATTGTGGTTTTGATTTGTATTTCCCTGATGTTGAGTTGTGTCGAGCACTTTTTCATGTGTCTGTTGGCCATTTGGATGTCTTCTTTGCAGAAATGTCTGTTCATGTCTTCTGCCCATTTCTTGATTGAACTATTTGTTCTTTGGATGTTGAGATTGGTTAGTTCTTTATAGATTTTGGATACTAGCCTGTTCTCTGATATGTCATTTTCAAATTCTCCCATTCTGTCTATTGTCTTTTGGTTTTAATGACTGTTTCCTTTGCTGTGCAAAAGCTTTTTATCCTGACGGAATCCCAATAGTTCATTTTTGCCCTTGTTTCCCTTGCCTTTGGTGGTGTGTCTAGGGAGAAGTGCTTCTGGCTGAGGTTGAAGAGATCTCTGCCTGTGTTTTCCTCAAGGATTCTGATAGATTCCTATCTCACATTCAGGTCTGTCATCCATTTTGAGTCTATTTTTGTGTATGGTGTAAGGAAATGGTCCAGTTTCATTCTTATGTTTAATTTTCACAACACCATTTGTTGAAGAGACTGTGCTGAGGTCTTTAGGCAGGAAAGGGCATGATGGGGGGTGAGTGTGGCTTGTGGCAATGAGTCAAGAGCAATGAAATCACCTGGGAGTGTGCTGAAAGTTGAGGATAGACAAGGGGGAAGGACTAGGTCCACGAAGGTCTTGCAAGTCAGATAAATGCATGTGGACACGACCAAAAGAACTCACCAACAGGTTTTAAGCAGGGGAGTGATGTGCTCTGATTTGTCTTCTGAAAAGCTTGCTGCGGCTGTAGGTACGAGACAGATGGCATGGGGGCAGAGTGGATGTGGTGAGATCAGTTAGGCTGCTTTCATTATGTAGTGGCTTTAGTGGAAATGGGAGAAGCTGATGGGTAGACTAGACACATTTCATACTTAGGAAATAAAATTGGGAGGACCTGAAGTGTGATTGTGGTGAAAGTCTTGGATGATGGTGTGATGTCCATTTTGTGTGCACAGATGATGGGCTAAGAAATAGCAGAGTGGGGCCAATTTTGTTGGTGAAATCATGAATGCAAGCTTGGATGTGGTAAGCTTCAGGTACAGCTGAGGTATCAAGAGGGGCTTCTGAGGTAGATAGACAACAGCATAGAGGGTGGAGAAGACTGGGATGGAGAGGATATTTACATCTTGTCAGTTTTAAGATGATAATACAAACTGAAGTTATGGATGGGATTGTGTCAGGAGAGAATAAAGAGATGAGAGAGAGCTGAGAATGCAGCCTTGAGGAGCTGCCCATGGCATAGATTGAAGTGTTTATGACCATCGTGGAGGCTACAGAGAATTCATGCTTTTAGATGGAAGTGCAAATAGGTAACACATGACATTGGATCAATGCTGAGAATCAAATAATCTAAGTTTACCAGAGGCATGTGTGTGAAAATATCTGAAGGAAATCCTTTCCTCTAGCTGGAATCAGCATTACCTCACTGGCAAGGACAGTAATTTTTCAGTCCATTCACCATGGTACTTCCTGGCCCATGTAGTTCGAGGACATTTGGCATTAATTAGTGTGGGTTTTGACTTGCTTCCCTTTGTTTGGAAGGAGGGAAGGAATTCCAGATCAATGTCTCAAAGTCAATTATTTGGGGAAATCACACACAAAAAGGAAAGCTTCCTTACATACCTAGATCACTGAGTATTTCTAGAAACCTGAGCAAATCTGGAATCTCTCTTCCCAGTACATTAAATATTTGAGAAATAGAAAGCAGAGGATAGAAAGAGTGCCCTGAAGCACTTTTCATCTGATAGATAAAGTGAAGTGACAGTTTTCAAGGGCAGAGCCAGAGTTCATGCTAATTTGCATTAAAATTAGTACTTTTCCAAAGAGGACTTTGTAACAGTTGGTATTCTTTCTTAAAGAGTACCCAGCAGTTCTTAGAGTCTGAATGCTCACAACTGTGTTCTAAATACGATGATTTATTTGACAAAAAATTTTATTGTTGGATTTTCTGACAGCTATAGTGCTTTATTTAGGAATACAGCTTGGCCAAAACATCCCAGGACATGGCTTGTCATTCTTAGCATCTTCCAACTATGTCCTCTGTGCTGAATCAGGAAGTTGGAATGTTTTTGCATACGTGCATTGACACTTATGACAAGACTCCTTTGGTATGTTGAGTATTTTCCACTGGCACATAGCTCATTCCTTTCATTTGTGTATCACTTTCCATTAAATTCCTACTACCATCTCTTTAAACACATTCTTTTCTTTTATAAATAAAATGTGTAAGACTTGTATAAATACATGTAATTTATAGCAATACTATATATATCGTTAATCCAGTTTAAATCAGATTATCACTAAAGAGCCTATCAAGTTCACATACATTTAAATAATTATCTTTTGATGGAAGATTTGAAAAAGACTAGGACTCTACCCTATTGTGTATTTCCAATGAATGTTGTATTTCTTACTCTTGAAATAAAAACCAAAGCAGTGGAAACAAGGAGGATACCAGGTTTCTTTGTCATGACAAGTTTTTAGGAATCATTACAGCTAATCTAACCATACCATCCTAATTTTTCAGTGACATAAAATATTTCACCTGCGCATGACCAAGGAATCTGTTAAAGGGTCTGTTAAAATGTGCTTCCTAATAGATGTGGGTACCCTGAGCATTAGCTTTAGCTCCCTTTTCCATCATGTCTAAAACTTCCAATTATTTTATTCTTCCTCAGTGCTCAAGTTTATGAAACTGGGGTTTCTTGTACACGGCATGTTCAGCTAGGTTTTAATGGGCTTGCATTGCTTGGTTTAGGTCTGATACTTAATCATGACAAGTTCCCAGCTGATGATCATGCCTCATGTTCCCACGAAGCCTGGTTTCAAAAAGAATGTTGATATGTCCTGAGCTCTTCTCAGGGTGACCGAGGGCCAACATCCACCATGCTGTGAACAGTGCTGGGAAGGCCTGCAAGACCACAGAGGAAATCGATGCCATGTTCTTTGGAAATACTTACATTTGGAAACCATCGTGTACAGATTTTTTTTTTCATTTAAAGCCATATTTTTACCCTTTGTCCAGATTTTTGCTATATTGTTTTGTTTTGATATTTAAAACACATGTCATTGTAAGCAGCTGTATTTTTTAAAATGCCTTTTGATTTCTGGAGTAGCAATGTCAAATAAAATTAAAAATAAGCTCTAGGGAAACATCAATTTTTGTGTTTGACACTCAGAACATTTATAAAAATTACTTTTAAAACAATAGTAGTCAAGATTTTAGCAAAAATACTAAAAAGAGATGAAGGAAGTGAGTATACAAAAAATAAAGAAAGAACTTGGGTTATTGCTATTTCCTTGAGAGAGCTTAGCGGTAAGGTTTTTCTTCATTGGGAATTCGTATTTCTATTGCTCCTGTTTTGTTCTTGATTTTACCCTTACGGCTGTCTTTTCTGCTTAAATACAAGGCTGTTCAGATTATTATTTCTGCATTGGTTAGGCTACCCGATTGGGTTGAGAAAAAATAAAATAGTTTTATTCAGCCATTTAATATCTGGCCTTTAAATGATCTCTTGTACTTCTTCATTAATAGACAGAATGGGGGAGGATCCCAAGAAAAGCAAACACAATCTTGTTGGTAATCTTTTCTGCCAGATGAGACTTGCATTCCTGGTTTCTTGTTTGTTTTTCAGGATAGCAGACATTTGGACTGTTCGATCATCTGTTGCATATTCAGAGTAAATATCACTCGTGTTTTTATACCATCCAGAGGTGTAAAAGTTAGAGAGATATAAACCTAGAAAGAATGAATTTTGGAAGAAATATGCTGTGAAATCATTACTTTTTTCTTGTATGCAGCTCTCCATATAGTCTGGTTGATATCGAAAGCACCATATTGTATAGTTGTTTGGTGTTTGGGGGTAGCCATCATGAAGATATGTATTGGTAGATATGTCTTCCAGGTGTTATGATAGATTTCAGGTGTTTTCTCACCGTGACTTCCTGTAATTGCTTCCTTCGGAGAGATTGTCTTCAGATGACTGGGATGTGTTGGTGAAATACACAAAGCTAAAATGTATTGATCCTAACAGCTTTGAGAACATTTTGCAATCATAGTACAGAATTTTTTCTTCAGTACCTGGCTGGCCTGAGTTCAATGCCTTCTCTAGCAGAGTTCCAAATGCTTTTGAAAGTAGTGGAAAGATTATGCCTCTGGGCACTGTCAAGATATGGAAGGTGAAACTTCTATAGGTTTATATGCATGTATATGTTGTTTGTGTGAATTTTATGTGTGTGTATGTGAGTGTGCATATGTGTTTATGTGCCTGAGTGTGTGTTAAGAAGAGGCTGAAGAATTCCTTCTAGAAGCAAATATTTTTTACTGGACATTATTTCTAAACAAGATAATGGAATGATTCATTTTGAATACACATATGAGAATGTTTGCCTATACATTCTATGCAAAAATATACGATGTAGGAGACAATATAGAATGTGTTTTTAAAGTGTCTTTTATTGGAGGTCTCACAGAATTCAAGCTTCTGCTGTATTTATCTTTAAACTTTGATATGCCAATGGTTCTTCAAGTAAACTTATCAATATGGTTATTTTTAATCTCTGGCATTGAGATCATGGCACTAAAAGTTTCCCAAAAGACAGAAAATATGAAGAGCCTATTTGTAAGTAAGCAACAAACTTGATGTCTAAGAAAAAATTTTCTCTCCTGTGGCTAGTGTTTTAAATGTAAAGTTTTCACTGTCAGTAACAAATGTCTTGCTAATTATCGTAATGCTTTGGTGACATTTTTTATTAGACTATAAAAAGTAGCTGTTCCCAAAGTGTGGTTCACATCAGGATTGCTGGGGTATTTGTACAAATTCTCAGACCACACTTCAGACCTACTGAGGGGGCCCAGTAACCTGCAGGTGATTCTGTATCAGGCTGAAGTTTGAGAACAACTGACTTGTGACTTAATATAACATGGTCCTGGAAAAGATACTCACACCATCACCAATGTAGGCACCTGCCCTATATACAAAGGTGGTAAGGCAGCAGGACTTACAATGTGAAGAAAATTACTTTAAGGATAGAGTGAATCATAATGCTCACCTTTTTATACAACTAGTTCAACTATGATCCAGATTTGAACAGGCCACCCCTGCAATCCATTGTAATTCTCCCTGGACACGGACACACAATTTATTCACTAACCCCATCCATCTCTTATCTTATAATAATTACTTCAAAATATACTCATTCTACAAAAATCTTTCAATAAAATCTCCAAAGAAATGCACATTTCCAGTAGAGGCATAGTTTCAGGATTAGGATGAGTTGCCAAGTAATGATACAAATTCAGAAGATAGATGCCTTTTTAGTCTCTGTAATTTCCCATGACCTACTGTGTGTGTATTTAGGAAGCCAAAGAACAGATTTTATAGGAAGGATGTCACTTACTTAATAAATATCTATATTCCACAACTTACCACATTCTGTTTCTTCCATTTTTGATTGAAAAAGACTGATACATATTATAACGTGGAAAATTCCTCCTTCATGATGGCAAGGTGTTTTTCCTGTCTCAGTATTTGCAACCACCTAGTCAGCAATAACATTTGACAATCCATCGATAGAGTATTCAGTCAACTTCTAAAAAATGAAATGAGAACATTTCACTGGACCAATAAGAAGCTAATGACAATTGACAGAAAAACTCAATTGTTTTCTTTCATTTGTTTTTCTAGAAATGATTGTGGTTCAGATAAGAGACAACAATGCACAAGGGTGGATTGTGATATAACAGGTAAAATTTAGGAAGTGGACATATGGTGAAGCATGTTATAGAATTTGCATAGAAAACTAGAATCCACTGAAAATCATCTTTCCCACTGCCTACCTTGGTAACTAAAGACTAAAGGGATCTTGGAGATGTTCAGGGTTTCTACTTTTTTAATAAAATGTTAGTGTCTCTTGGGATAGCATGCCCCATATCAAGAAAAATCAGTATTCGTTAACTAGGAACTCATGCTAATGAGCCAAGGAAAATGTTCTGGGGAATGTGAGTAGTTGAGTGGGCAACAAGGAGAGGACAAGACGGTGCTACAGAGAAAATGTAGGGCATTCAGAAACAAACCGCCTATTTCATCATTTCTTGGAGAAACCTGCAATATACTATGCTAGAAATTTCTGACATTTAATGTATGGGATGCTGTATTGGACTCCAACTAAAAAGAATGGTTTATAAAATACAGTGCTTGTACTTTTTTTTTTTTACTTTGCTTCTCAGAATGAAAAACATTCTGAAGGTCATCCTTTCCTCCTTGTATGATTATTTTTTATTTGACAAAAATCAGTTAATTTGGAGGAGAGCAAAGCTGTATGTCAATGAATTGGTTGCAATCTCATCAGGCAATCAGACGTGAGATCAACACAGCTGTTGGAACAGTAACAGCCAGAAAGATTCTAGTCACAGGCCAGTCGGGAGCACAGGAGCAAAGAGCATTCTTGTCACGTGGGCTGACACCAGCAAAGATTTATTAATGTATTCCTCTAAGAGATATTTAAAATCAGTGCCATGCTTTCAAAGATTATAAAACAGTTTAATCGTAATATGGGTAGGATTTTGGCTGTTCTTAAACCTCTTCCTTCAAAAGCAAGCACTTCCTTCAAAAGCAATTAAAAAAATTGGGCATATAAAATCTAGTCTTGTTACTCTCTGAAGCAACAATATACCATACTGCATATTAAGATTTTGTGTATAATATATTTATTTGCATACAGAAATATGTATTTCTATGATACAGTTCATTACTTTATTTATAGAATATGTATATTAAGCATACAGCGTATTCCAGAATGATACATTAAATATGCACACAGTTCATGCTGCAGCGTGCACCCTTTTAAAAGAAGCATATTTAAGAGGCATGGTAGTATATGTACATGCTGAAAATACACTTTGCACAATTCATCCAGCTTTGGGTGCTTCCCTAATCTATTTGCAACACCAGTGCTGTGGTTGTTGAAAGGGATATCATTAAACTGGGGAAAGGCAACTACCAGTGAACTAAGTAGGAGAAAATAAAAGTAGATTGCATTTCTAAGTAAATGTTGCCATCATCTTGAATTTCCGTCTTCCCCAGTGTCAGATTTCCAGGATCAAAAAAGCAGCAAACAGACAAAGAGCAAAGTATGTGGGACCTCCAGATTCCACATTCAAATGGAAAAGCTTATCCCATGTGACTTATTATATTAGTGACTTTGTCCTAACACTTGGGAACTGATATTAAATTAATTTGAACTGGTAAAAGGGGAATTTCTTTTTTTTTTTTTTTTAAGAAATGAACTGGCTTTTTGACATTCTTAATCTCCTCTTCTTATAAGACCACTCTGGAATATTTACATTATTGCTATGAGGAGAGAAGGAATCCTTGACAGATATTCATCTTTCCAGTGAAAATAAAGGAGATGAATCATATTGTTTCTGAAAGAGGCTCTCCATGTTTTTGAAAGGAAAAGTGGCAGCTCCAATACAAACTGACCACATCAACTGCAATCATTTTAATGGTCAATTACCAGCAACCTCAATTGACTGGACTCTGTGACAATCATAATGGGACATGAAGATGTTGGAGACAAATGTGCTATGTGCATGGTCTGGTAACTCTGGGTATGTCAATGTCCCCTGTGTTCCCAATCTGTGAATTACAAATACACCAGACTCGTGGATGACAGTGTGTCTGATACACAATTGGTGAGCATTACCTTTTGAAACCGGTGAGCAATTTGCAGTGATATTCTAATAGTGATACAGGATTGTTTTACCATGTATACGAAGCAAGCTCTAGAATTCCTTAAAATAGACCAGGGTTTCTCAGCTTTGGCACGATTGACACTTGGAGCCAAGTAATTCTTAGTTGTATGTGTGAGGGGGAGGCTATGCTATGCCCTGTGAACTGTTTAGCAACCTCCCTGGCTTCTATCTACCAGATGCCAGGAGCTCTCCCCCAAGTTGTGACCACCAACAATGTCTCCACACATTGTTAAATGTCCCTGGGGGAGCAAAATTGTTCCTGCACGAGAGCCACTGAAAAAGACAAATCCAGCAACGGTTAATCCAAACCTTTGAATACAATCACTGTGTCTTTCTAATCATCTACCATGTTCAGTATTCTTCCCATTTCTCTAATTCCAGTTGGCAAAGCTTCCATGATGTGTCAGTCTATAGTCACATCTTTGCTGTGATGCGTGATGGTTTCTTTTTCAACAAGGTTTTGGTGGCTGTGGCAAAGACCGAGAACAGAAAGAAGGAAGGGAGGATGCAATGGCAATGAAGAGCAAGAGGCAGTTTGAATCACGGTGAGTTGAATTGTTAAGAGTGGACCAGGAAAGACCCAAATCCAGACTCCTGAATCTTTAAATCCAAAGAGTTCGTCCCAACTACAGCTGAATCTACATCGTAATAGTACAAATTAGTAAGTGAAATACTCAGCCAGTCAGTTGTTTCATTTACAGCAAAACAAAGAGCTCATTGGCTTGATGTCCCTTCCATTCAACTGATTCACTGATTTGAAGAAATCAAAGTAAATGTGAATTTAAAATTGTAAACATTACATTGAAGTAACTGTGGAGTAAAGGAATCTGTATGAACTGTATGTTTATATGATGTATGTTTATACCCAGGAGATTTGTGGGGGAATGACTGAAGTTATTTGAACAGGAAGTTATTTTTATAAAGGGTAAGTTACATACAACTATTGTTGGCAATTTGCGTCTTACTAACTCTTTTTGTTGTTGTTATTTACCTTGTGCTTTTTTTTAACTCTCAAAATTGTTGAGATGCCATTGATGGGGCAAGTCACACAAAACAGCTCTAAAATGCTAAGGTTTAATATTGAAAAATTAATCATGCTACTCACAGGGATATTACTGGTCAAGATATCATAAGGTCCATAAATCTAAAATGCAAAACAGGAAATTTGAAGTGGGTTTTATAAATTATGATTTCTGTTGAGTGGACCATCTTTAGAAAATCTGATTTTAAGACTATAGCACATACAGTAAGAAAAAAAAAGTTGAGGGATTAAAAAGAGCTAAATGTGAATCAGTACAATCATATATTTATTAGGGGTACCAAATAAAAAGTCTCTACATGGACAAGATTCTACATAAAGCTACTATTTGGATAATAGTTCCTGATCTGACTTTTGATGGTCTAGAATTAAAGAAATAATGAGAAGTGACACAGGCACAGCTACCTACATGCTTCTTCAGATTTTGCTGATCTCACGTGGCCTCCACTTGTTATCCATTACATGTCTGCCACAAAGATTACTATACTTCTATGTACAGAATTTTGAAGTTAAGAAATTTTAGGGAGAACTGACAATTTGAGGAAGATGGAACAGGTGGTTTCAGGAAAAATTTTTTTAATGACTTTTTCCTTTTCCAGTGGGACATGGAATGGCTATAAACAATCTCATTGGACTATGAATTGAGTATCATTTGCTAGCAGGTATTGAAGAGAAGGTCTTACTTTCTTGGGACTGACCCAGAAGTCATTGGTGCTATGAGAGTATGTTAATCCTACTTAGGATTCTAAATGAGTAAAGTAGCTTCGTCCTGTTGACATAGGCCAGAAGTTCATGTTTTTCAAGTCAGCAATTCATACATGGGTCAGGATTCCGATTGAAAGAGAATGCCCTCTCAGCATTCTATTTGCCTTTTGCAAAATTCATCTGGCCTCAGTAAACTTTCTCCAACTAAAAATGACTACTATTTAGTTTGACAAAACCTCAGTTTAAAAAATGACTTTGGTTTCTCAAGCATGTTTATGTATTAGGTAGGCTATTCCATTCATAAAAGAAGCTCGTTTAGGAGAAAATCAGATTGATGAAAACATTTCACCTAAAGGATCATAAGCAAACTAAATGCTTATAGGCTTTTATACCCCCAAAGAATGCAAACGACACAGTGGACTGGGGTGAAAGGCCCATTTTCATGGCTGTGTCTGGTTATATTTAGTGCAAATCCTAGAGATTTTTGCCCTTACACAATGTAGAACAGGGAAGTACAAAAGTTGATGCTATAATGAGAAAAATAATGATATGGTCTAGTTAGGGTTTTTGTTTGTTTGCTTTCTTTTGATGGTGGGAAAAGGGAAAGGTAAGGGGGAAAGAGCATTTATTATGTTGTAATTCTCCAAATAAAACTGTAACAAGAGAATAATATATGCTTAACACTGGAGACCTTTCTACATCCTGTTTTGACTCTTTTTTCACTTTTCCATTGTGTGATGTCTATTTCCTTATGTGTAAGTCTCCATGTTGGCTTGTAACTGTGGCATTTCATCCTTGTATGGACACACAGGAACAAAAAAAAAATGGGGAAAAAAACAGGAGCGAGGTTATTCTTCTTGTGCAGAGATAAAATTGTATATTCAGAAGCCCTTCTCCAAGAGAGTACGAGAAAGCATAGATTGTCCCTTAAATCCACAACGCCAACATGTCTCTTTCATGGTCTCATTGCTCCTAAACTGACAGGGTTTATAAGGTGCAGGTTTCTCAAACTGGAGCATAGGCACGAGAAAAGTGTCACTGTTAGGCTCCTTAATAGCACATTCCATAATAAGACTATAAAGTGCAATGGCAGAGATTTTTAAAACTGGGAGCTCTTTTATCCCTTTTCTTTTTCCCAAGCTCCCCTGACCACCTTCCTTCTCTACAAAGATGTTTTACCTTGTAGCGCCTATGTTCTTATAATGACACATGAGAAGATGTTTAAAGGTCTTCTTGAAGGTGGCGTTACAAAGTGCATAGCAGGCAGGGTTGATAGTGCTGTTGATGTAACAGAGCCAATAACCAATTGTCCACACTGTGTTGGGGATGCAGGGTGCACAGAAGGTGTTAATGAGCACCATGACATTGTATGGGGCCCAAGTAATGATGAAAGCCAAGAGAATAGCCAAGATCGTCCTGGTCACTTTCTTCTCCCGGGAGGGAGGAGGCTTCCTTTTGGCGGGCTGCTTAGTCATCTTCACAATCTTGCGAGCTACAATGTTCTGCTTTTCATCTCCGTTCTGACCTGCAGAACCAACGAGCTCCACGGTGGTATTAGTTGGGGTACACGAGTCACCTTTTTGGGTCTTGGTGACAATTTTGATGCATGTTTGCTTAGAGTTCTCATCTTTGGAATGGCCCAGGGAAGTGGACACTGTGTTCTCATCCTGAGTGACTTCATCATCTCTCATGTTAGAGGCGACGGCACTGACGGAGGTGGAATCGTTGGAGCTCTCTTTCTCCTCTCCCTGGACACAGTTTTCGGTCACCGCATCTCTGGGGGCTTTGCCATTCTGGATTTTGTTGTGCTCCAGGCCATCATCACTGCCGGGCACGTTGTTGTTGTTTGGCTTCACTATCCTGCCTTGTACCAGACTGGGAGAAACTGGGTCTTGGTTGGCCACAGGCTCCTTCTTGTCCTTCTTTATCCTGCTCTTGCTGGCTCGGGATATGTGCCAGTATAACACAGTCATGATGATCACAGGCAAATAGAAGGCTGCAATGGCGGTACCGAAGGTGACAGCAGCGTTGGAGAAAAACTGAATGTAGCATTCCCCATCCTCCACAGTCCTCACCCCTACAATGAACTGCCAGAAGAGAATGGCGGGGGCCCAGAGGATAAAGGAAAGGACCCAGGCAGCGGCAATCATCATACCTGCCATTTTCGTGGTCCGCTTGACTGGGTAGGTGAGTGGTTTTGTGACACAGAAGTACCTGTCAAAGCTGATAATAAGCAGATTCATCACTGATGCGTTGCTGACCACATAGTCCAGGGCTAGCCAAAGGTCACATACCACAGGTCCCAAAGGCCAGTAGCCGATCACAGTGTAGAGGGTGTACAAGTTCATGGAGAAAACACCAATGATGAGGTCAGCACAGGCCAAGCTGAACAAAAAGTAATTGTTGACGGTCTGGAGGTGGCGGTTGACTTTAATGGAGACCATGACCAGAATGTTCCCAATGATGGTCACCAAACTGAGGGATCCAGCCACAAGGACAATAAACACTACTTCAAATGTCTTATAAGGACTGGTCAGAGCCAGGCCATTGTTAGAGGAGTTTGTTGAGTTATTCATTTTGTGTTCTCTGATCAGTAGCCAAGTAGCCAAATACACATTCAAACCTGCAGGGAAACAGAATAAAATTAACAAATATAATAAAAAAATTACATTAAAAGATACCAGTTTTCTTCCTTTTGAACCACAATTTTTTCTCCAAAATCTTCATTCCTTCCCCTCTATGTTTATTGTGTCTATCTGCCCCAATTCCCCACATAAAAGGCAAAGACATTAACTGGAGGATTCAAAATATCCTTTCAGGCTGGCAATGTATTTGAAGTCTGATAACATGGTGAATGTGTCCATATCTAGATATTAATATTTGTCTGTCTATCATTAGTCAGTTTAACTAAGTATACTATTTTTAAAAACTTTTCAAAAAATTAAAAATAGAGCTAGCCTATGACCCTGCAATTGCACAACTGGGTATTTACCCCAAAGATACAGATGTAGTGAAAAGAAGGGCCATATGTACCCCAATGTTCATAGCAGCAATGTCCACAATCACCAAACTGTGGAAAGAGACAAGATGCCCTTCAACAGATAAAGAAGATGTGGTCCATGTATACAATAGAATATTAGTCAGCCATCAGAAAGGATGAATACCCAACTTTTGTATCAACATGGACAGGTCTGGAGGAGATTATGCTGAGTGAAATAAGCCAAGCAGAGAAAGTCAATTATCATATGGTTTCACTTACTTGTGGAACATAAGGAATAAAATGGAGGACTCTAGGGGGAGGGAAGGAAAAGTGAATTGGGGTAAATCGGAAGGGGAGATGAACCATGAGAGACTGTGGACTCTGAGAAACAAACTGAGGGTTATGGAGGGGAGGAGGGAGAGGGGAGGGGTGAGGCTGGTGATGGGTATTAAGGAGGGCATGTATGGCATGGAGCACTGGTTGTGGTGCATAAACAATGAATCTTGGATTACTGAAAAAATAAAATTAAAAAAAACCCAAAAAACTTTTTAAAGATTCTATTTATTTAGAGAGAGCATAAGTGGGGAGAGGCACAGGGGAAGAGAGGAGAAAGAATCTTAAGCAGACCCAATGTTGAATGCAAAGCCTGACGTGGAGTTCCATCTCATGGCTCCTGAGTTCATGACCTGAGCTGAAATCAAGAATCGGGTGCTTAACTGACTGAGTCACCTAGGTGCCCCTGAGTATACCATTGATGAATTAAACTGAATGAACTAAAATTATACCTAAGATTTTTCCAAAGTATCAATAATTTATGGTATGTACATAAAAATTAATAAGCTGATGGTAGGAAGAAAGCATAAAACTTAAAATACTGAGTATGACTTTTATAGTCAATAGCACCTTTCCACCTGGAAGCTTTAAGTATCAGTATCATAAGGATACTGATACCAATACTAACAAAGATAATAATAATTCATTAGCCAATACCCTTCTTCTCCCAAAGACTATTATTTTTCTCTGATCTCTATTTTACACTTGTAGTTAGCATCACATATCCAACATTTCCAATATTCTATGCCCTGCAAAAGAAGTTATTTATTAAATGCGTATTGACAATGATTATGTGAATTTTGTGAATGTTTTATTTTTTTAAGTCACTACCAAATTTATTATTCTACTGTTCTTCCTGCCAAATCTTTGGTGCAGTCAGGGTAGGATTTATATTTGTTTTTCAGAAGAAGGAACTGAAGCCCAGAAAGAGTCAGTAATTTATATAAGGTCGCATATCGAGTCAATCACAGAGATAAGACTATGAACAGAATTTACTCATTCACTTTGTCCTCACATACCCACTGAGCAACTTCTCTGTATTAAGCATTTGCTACAGGCTGGATATGCAGTGATGATTAAGACAAGACCCCTGCGTGGGAGATGTATGTGCTCTGATGGCAGTCATGGGTTGCCAAAGAAGCAATTATGAAACCCGAGTGTCCTTTCTGCTGCCAAACGCTGCTGAGTTTCAATAAACACAATTATCATTTTTCAGACAATATCGCCCAAGTCTGGTGACAGACTGCATAGAGAAAGTTCTATTTCAGCTATAGTTACACAAATGTGCATAGAGGTCTACTCAGGGATGTTCACTTAGAAATGTTACAGCAAAAAAAACCACAACAAACCCTAGAAATATTAAAACGACTCACTGACAGAGGACTGGTTAAATATATTATGGAATACTCTTACAGTGGAACAGTATGCAGTTGTTAAAACAAAGAGGCAGATTATGTGTGTTCTGGCATTGTTGTGGGAAGTTACAGTCAGAAGACGATATGATGAAAGCAAGACTCATAATATTAAGAATAGAGTTCCATTTAAGCAGAAAGGTGATGACATATATGATATGAATCTGTAAGTCCTGAGGAAACACTGAAGAGTTTACTCAAGGAAATGATGTTAATGAAGAGTAACTTAACCATTTTGCCTTCCAAAATTATCTATGAGGTGTCAGTTACCACACCAAGAAAAGGGGTCTTACAAAGTGTCATTTACTTTTGACATCAGATGCTTCAGAATACTACCCAATGCATCCACTGTGAATATATCCTTTTATAATTAAGCAAAATGCAGATTTCCAAGCTCACCCCAGACCTCCAGATTCAAGAACTGTAAGCCATGTCAGGAAACACTTCTAAAACCCCCTCCTGTGTTATCTCTTTTAAAATCTGGCTCCTTATGTCTCATCCCATGCTTGTATACCACAACCTATTTCTCTGGGCTTGGTCCTCACCCAATGCATAAACATTTCCAGTGTCTCTTGTGTACCCTTTAGGAGGAAACACTTCCTTCAATATTCTATTCCTCACTGGGTGTTATGAAGTGTTTGGCTTTGTTAATGCATAACACAATAGGCATCCACTGGAGATCTTGAAATGTGTCCCTCAGCAGGTAAGGGAGGACTGCTGTAGCTAGAAGCCCTTAGGTTTCCACTTCTATAGATCTGCTATTCATACCTTGACCCATGGGACACTAGCTGATACACCTATCTAGGATTTTTTTCCTCCTTCACTGGAAAAGCAGTGAATTTTGTCTTCTGACTCTTCTTAGCTCTACCATCCAGCTTCCTGCCTTAAATGTAATTGGTGCTCAAAAATGTTTATCAAATCAAAACAGGATTAACAATTAGTATTATTAATTCAATCTCTATTTACTTACCCGGGGGATTGTTTCAATAACATTTCTCATTAAAAGCACTTTCTTTTTTGGTCATGATTTATACAGCTGTTTATTCATGAAATTTATTTGAACAAAGTAATTTCACTAATCCAATCATTGATTCCAATGATTCCTTATTAGCTAAGGTAGCTGTAAGACAGAATCCTGCTGTGCTTACAAGCTTGCTTTTGTCTCTTTGTTAAATTCATTGACATTTTTTGAATTGAGTTTTATGTCTCACAAATTGTTCATTTTAACAAATTTTGATTGAAAAACACTAAACATTTACTTTCTGAATGTCCTGTTTGACATTTCATTCTTCACATTCATTTTAATAAAATGTAGAACTATATTTATTTTCATTTTAAGAAATCTTCTGGTGACTTCTGGAGAATAATGTATAAATATGACATTTTGTCAAAAAATAAACTACTTTGATCTATTTTGTGGATTAAGGAAGGGTAAGAGTAAATGATTTGTCCATAGTCATCTGGCCTTTGCCATTGCTTGTGCTAAGAATAATACCTATTATTATTCTAAAACATCACAGTAATATAGAGATGTATGATTCTCAATAAATTTGCTAGTTTGTTTTCCTCCTTCCTCCTTTTCCTCTCTTCTTGTTTACAATGAACATGCATTACATTTTGGCCAAAAACCAAACAAACAAACAAATTAAAACCCCAAAACAAAGAATCCAAAAAGCTACAAGAAAACACAGTCTTGGGACTCTCAAACCTATGTTATCTCACCTTATATTAACAACCCTAAAATAAATAAACATATCCTATCACCCCTTGATCTGAAGACAGAAGCTGAGGCCACAGAAGAGGCTGAAGTGGCCACTCTTGGTTTCAAGGCTACTGAGCGAAAAGTCTGCCACTAAAACAAACATCCTTACCTTTGAATTAGATACTCTTTCTCTGTTTCCCTTTTCCACTTGAGAATTATACTTTATCCATGTGAAACTGTTAGGCATTTGTATAATGGTGAACTACACCCAAAGGATGCTAGCTAAGCCACATCTGTCTGGGGGACCTGGAATTCTTACCCAGGTAAAACGGAGCAAAGGTATATAATAATATACTTTGTTGCTATCAATCTCCTCTGAATTCTTAAAGTTCTAATATTTGCTCGTTTATACTAAGGCCATATATAAAAATGGAAAACATTTCATTCAGAGGCAAGCATACATGTTTGAGGGATGGCCTTCTGTCTGCCCACGTGACGCACAAGACCCGCTGGTCTTCTATAAAGAAAACAGCTTCTTCTTGTCACCCTCTTCCCACCTCTGCTGTTTACATTTCTGGCAAAGTTTTTGCTTCTGGTGTGGCACCACAGGGTTTTATCAAAGCAAAAATTGTTACATCTGTGATGAAATAACATAATCATAACAGACTAAACAATGAAGATGACCTTCAGGATTCCATATCTGAATATGGCAAGTGGGTAACAACCCATTTGGTATTTTACAATGTTAACATATGACGAAGTTTTGAGAGGATTATGGAAACTTATCAGAAAAACATTTTTCTGGCCTTAGTTTCTTTACTACTTGAGTCTCTATACAAAGCAGTGAGGAATGCATCATGGTTTAATATTATCCTTGCAAAGCTGTGAGTGCTAATCTCTGTTCTTAATTATTATCTGTGAGAGTCTGATCATGTCATTAAACTTCCATGAACCTTAATTTTCTTTTTTTCTCAAACAAGAATAATAATAACCCATTTTTCTGCTGGAGCTGTGGGAAAGTTCAAAGTGAGATAATGTCTCTGAATCATGATCTATAAATGTTAACATTAAGTAAGTGCCATTAATATTTACATTTGTTAAATGGGTATAAATTAATCACTTTTCTTAACAGTTAACAGAAAATTGTGTGTGGGGGGATGAAACAGACTAAGAGTGAGAAGGTATAATAGGAATGGTAATACTAAATTATCGTTATCCATAATATTATCAATAGTATTTAACCATCTATGACAATATATTGACTATAATTAATAGGTATTGAGCATGATTGCTCTTCACAGCAACTCCTGAGGTATACTCCTGAGGTATATATGCTTTTTTATACATGTTGAACAAAAGATCAAAGAATTAAGTTATTTGAAATTCAAACCCCGAGTGCCTGACTCCAGATTCCGCTACAAATATTTATTGTTTGTCTGAGGAGCAATCTTACTTGGCAGCAAATGTGTGCCCTAAATATTTATTCCTATAACCTCCCATGACTAAGCCTTTTGCCCCAAATTCAAGTTGGGTCCTTGGTTTAGACAATGGAGGATCAATGTGCTCAGGCTAAAATTGTGACTTTGGGCAGGAGCTGCTCACAATAAGATACAGAATAGTAAGAAGGTTCCTGATTATGTAAATACATGATATTTAAGATTTAAAACATTTTCCTAAAAGCAATCATCATAAAAATATGTCACCACGTGAATTAATACATAACCTCTCGCCAAGGCATTCATATTACATAGAAGTTCTACACAAAGAAGTTCAATAATATTTTTATGAAGTTACAGAGAGAATGCTAATTAAGATGATTTAAAAAACAAATTCTGCTATGCATTTAGATACATAATGGAAATTAAATCTAAAAAATGGGATTTTCTCCACACTCTGCCCAAGCCAGGCAGCATGACTAATATATAATGAGCTTTTCATAGGTATATCCACAGTGTAATAAGCTAATCATAAATTTATCAACAAATGAGTTCTAATCTAAGTGTCAGAATTTTTTCCATGTTATTTTATTTAATTATCACAGTAACTTAGAAAGAATTATCATCTTTTCCAGTCTATAAGATGACAATGATTAGAGAGCTGGCAAGTACGGAGGCCATGGTTCAAATTTAGGTATCTGATTCTACTATGCCACCTGTGACATGAAACTTGAGTTGATAAAAAAGAAATTTTCTAGAAGAATAAGAAAAGTCAGAAAAAAAAGGAGTCCATGATTGATAACTAGAATCCAGAGAGAAAATACATAATTATACAACAAAATTTCAGAATAAGAAATCAAGAGGCAGTCACATGAAGTTGACTTTATAATTGTTTATATTTATTTAACTTTTGTTTTTCAAATGTAATCTTGGTGTATATTACTTTTTATAGATTTCTCATTTCTGCTGCTATTTGAACACATTACCAAAAATGGCAGGGTGTTCTGAGTGTTCTCTGTTGGTGTCTTTCACATTGAGCTCTGAGACGCAGCCTAACTGTTGAGCAAACACGAGGGATAAAATCAGCAGCCTCACCAGGGTTGCTTGAATGTCCTTCAATGTATAGAGCAATAACGCCCATGGTAGCTTTTAAAATTGTACATATAAGGGCTAAACACTCAGTCTGTTCTGAGATAATTAAACGTTTACTTCAATAATATGTCAAGATATGTAGCTCTCAGTACAAAATACTGCTATTACAGAAAACATGAAAACTGTAAAGATGGTACAATACAGTGTTTTACAGAAACATCAGACTCTCATTAGGAGCAAGACTACCTACTATTGAGGAGTTAGTGGAGACATTCCCATCATCTCCTCTCTGCCTGAAGAATGAGATGTGGTCAGTTTACAATCTATTATCATCAATTATATGTTCATGATGACATAAAAGTTCATGATGATGAACTTTTTTATTTACATATTTATGTTTTTATTTCTATATTTAAAAATAAATGTATTATATAATAATCTGGTGAATGAGATATTAACATAAAATTACCCTGACATCGGAGATGATGACCATTGGGGCATACAGCCTATATTGTTTTAGATATTCTACACACTCAATTAATCCCACTAGTTTATAAATAGCACTGATATAGGTACTTAATAGGCTTTGGGACTGTTCCTACATCAACGATCTGTCATGCCTGGTATGAATGATGGCAGAGAGAAAAAGAAAGGCAAGAGAAACAGAGAGAGATTTTAGGGAAGTCTGAGGAACAACATCCCCTTCTTTAAAGAAAGTCTCAATTTTGATACCAATGCAGTAGATAACACAGTTTGCCTATGTTATGAAGACCCCGACAAGTCTTGAATGTCTTTCAACTTTACTGACTAGTAAGGGAGAGCTCTGACCTGGGGTTCGGTGGACGGTGCAGCTCTGAGACCTGAATACCGACGTTCCACACTCTGGTACACTGACATCAGGCAGAAATGGAACAAATTTCTGCTCTTCTTCCCATTTGAATCAGACTTCCCTTTAGCCAAAGGACACGTTAGGACTGAGTACACATATTGAGAGATTTTTCATGACTCCTGAATTTCATTCACTACATGAGCAGCTGGGGTGAGGCGGGGGCCGCAGGAGCAACAGGGGCCTTGCCCGGAAACCAGGGCTAGCTCTCTTATTGTTGTTGTTGTTTTCATTTATTCTAAAACACCTTAATGAATTTCTACTGTGAACGGATCTTCATATACCTTCAAGGGCTTCAGAGGATGGAAGGGAAGGAGGAATGAATGACCATACAAAACCAAACACACACAAATCACTGATGGGATTTCTAGCTACTGAAAACAACTCTGGGCCAATATAATGACAAGTGTCAAGATTCAGAATCCATGGAGGAAGGCTGGTCAGATTGGGGTGAAAAATACAGAAGTTTTCCTGGATACCTTCCCTAGTAGACCTATCACTCTTCTCTTTCTCTTTTTCTTCTTCCCCTCACCATTTGTTTGTGTGTGACATTCATTCATATATATATAAACACACATATATATATAACACATGTAATATAAACAGAAATATATATATTTACTGAATTCTCAAGATTCTGCATTATATTACATTTCTCAGAAAAGCACAATATACTCATGGGGGTGTTCACTCTGGTGCACTGAGCCTGACAAGCTTTAGGTTCTGCAACACAGAGTAAGACTTAGCCGTGAAATCACCTACACTAGGTTTTTAATTCTATCTCAAAGGATATGTCAAAAGTATTTTGGAAGCTATGTGTAGAGTTGTTCTCATTTAGAAAACTTCAGCACAGAACTGCAGACTATACCGGATATGCATTATGTAAAATATTTGAAAAAAAGACAACCACACTTAAAATAAACTACATTTATCAAGCTGTATCCTTAAGGTTTGTGTACTCTACTATATGCAAACTGTACCTTTGTTAAAAAAAAAGAAAAAATGTTAAAAATGTTAAACGAAATGGTAGAAAAAGAGCGAAAGTAGCAGAAACAGCAATCTGAGCCCCACATTAATACAAATGCAAGAGAATTCATAAATTTTTTCCAATGTAAAAACCTTAAAGAACTTTTAAGCCCTTATTACAATGCACACATGTTGGCAGTTTTGGCTGCCTGTCAAACATACTATTCTTAGTGATGCTGCACAGACTTCCACTCCCTGTTCGCCAAACTATCTTTTCCTTTCTTAAAACACATCCTAAACAACACTTACTCTAGAAATATGTCATGACTAAGAGGGAAAGAGACCTTAAAATGGTTTAATGAGTACCCTAGTCCTTGTCTTTGTGTCTGTGGCACATTTTAGTTATTTTTCCACACAATGTACCTCCTGCCAAAAAGGAAAAGAGGTCTGGACAACTTTAAACCAAACACACTATGGAATAAACCATTCTTTTGACTTTTCAAAATGAAATCCCATCTGAGTAAGCACTGGGGCACCCTTCCTTTTCTGTGCTAGGAATCTGAACTCAGTACTGATGATGAACATAGTCTCCTAAATGGTGCTGACCAAACAGTGCGCTCTAGGGCCAACAGCCGCAAAGCTAGAGAAAGCCCTCTGTCTAAAGGTTATTATGGCCTGACAAGGAGAGTGAAAGGAAAATGGAAGCAATCCTCAGAGAGCTACTGAAAGTTGTGTATGATTAGGCAGCTGTATTTGAGTTGATGTCTGTGTCATTCTCATCGTCTTGTGAAGTTGGAAATTTGTATAGTCGGCTTTTTAAAAATTTTGTTCTGTTTTTTTTTTCCCCTAAAGTCGGCAGGCTGCTGGTTTAATAACTCTAAATTAGTTAATTCATTGCTTTGAATTAAACATGTGAATCAAATTTGCAGAGGAGTTGAGGCTTGTTATGATGTGACAGAAAATTCTAGAATGAAAGCTGTTGTTCCAGAGAAGCTGAGCAATTGCAAACAATGCATCCCTTTAGGGATCCTTTTCAATGGCGCACGTGCCTTCCACTGGAAGCTGAGACAGAACACAAAGCAACATGGAACTCTGGAGAATAGGTCAAGGACAGTTTTGAAAAGAGAAGTAAGAATCAGTTTAGGGTCAGGGAGCAGCTAGAAGAGTTGTAAGTTAATATTTTTCCTCTGAAGTACTCTTCAGATTCAAATAGTTAAGAATTAACGGGACCAGAAATTGTGAAAGGATTAGGAGGCACACACAGAAATTAATTTCTCTTCTGAGTACAAAGAAAATGCAAATTTAGATAACACATAACAGGTAAGTAGAGAAAAAGACACTTGGTTGTACTTTGGAATCTATATTTATTGTAAACATGTCTCTACTTAACGTTATGTTGTTTAAGGATAAAAAGAAAGACAAAATCAATGTATGTGTTGCACTTTTCATAAAAATACACATATGAAAAATAAAGTGTATCGTGTTTTATAGACACAATTTTCCTCTTTAAATAAAGGTACCTGTAAGTGCAAGCTTATCAGATAGAATCATTCTTCTGTTAGCAGCACTCATAATGTAGGTGTGGAATCCTAAGAAATGAATTCACCTCTATAAGGGTAAATCTGGGTTCTTTAGCTTTTCAGTGACAGAAATGACACAGGCCTCATATGCCTATGACTCACATCAGATTCTGTGATGCTATAAAAATAAAATAGTAATGAAGTGCAGAGAGTAATGCGCAGCAACTGTTTTAATTGTTCCCAGTCGAAAGACAAAATGATTGTTTCCTCAGAGTCTGATTGCAGCTTATTTCTAGAATGGAGCAAAATGACCACCGTGTTATCCCACAAAAACGTGAGAAATGAGAGCACTGAGAAGATTAAGTAAGTCTTTACTAAATGATCTAATGGCAATGAAATTGGGACACACAAAAAGCTGCATCAACTCAGCAAAGATTTTTGTATCTAAGACACTCATTTAGAGTTCAAGCAAGTTGGTCGGAGAGAATCCAGTTTTACGTGGTAAATAAGGACATGACCTGCTTGCAAGGAAACCACTTTCCTGGTGGTAGCCAGGAGAACCGCACCATATTGAATGTCTGTAGTATAGGTCACTACTGCTGCCTCACCCTCTCTTCCTCCACCCTCCCCTCCCTTCTCTAGGCACCACTGCTCAACCCTATTTCAATATTTAAGTACCCAACTCCCCCACCTCTTCTGACTCTCTCAACACTTTGGAAAATCAGAACTCTCATTCAGACTAAGCTATGATTTTCCAGCCCTGTTCTTTCTCTTTCCCCAGGAGGCAGGCTCCCTGTTGACTGTGCTCAGTGTGAGAGCCATGACAATGACACTTCCCTTCTCCAATTATAGTGTCTAGTAAATATCCCCAGCACAGTTTACATGCTCCACCTTGTTATCTAAAAAAAGGTAGCTAAACTTCAAGCAGTTCACATTACTGAGATACTTAAATACCATGTCTATACCTGTACAATGCATGAGAAGGGGAGATTGTCAGATAGACAGGCTATGCATGGATGGGGGCTTGTGCACAAATATGCCACGTGGGATGTTTTCCTTCAAGTACAACTGTACCATCAGGAAAGCAATTTTAGTTTTTGTTCTCTCGGGGTAGGACTATATACAGCTGGACCTTGAAGAGAACATGTTAGAGTAGAATTCTGTGGTTAAGTAATCCCCCAAACAACTCAAAGTGAAAGGAAATATAAAGATGAGAGAATTTGCCCTGGACTCCCTCACCCAACTGTGTGTGCAGGTGTTTGCCAAGAGTGTTAGCTGATGAAAAAGGGATAATGACACATTGAAGAAGAAAAGAAAGAATGTCTCTGCTCTTAAGAAGGTCTAAGTCTAGGGAAATTCTCTCACAAATGTCACTTCCTCTTGAGGAAGACAGCAGCAAAGTCCCACCAACCTGGATATACTTCTAAGAGACACACAAGCAGAAAGGCTGGCCTCTTCGCCCTGTAAGGGTGGTCTAGCTTTTTCTCTGTATGAGTTATCCATAGATTACTAGGATGGGTCTCTGGATATAGTAGTTAAAGCTTTGGTGTTGAGCCTGAGACCAAAACCTATCTCTGCTACTTTCTAGTTATGTGAAGTTAAATCTATTGACTTTCCACATCTAAGAGAGGTAGAAAATAAAATTTATCATTCAGAATTTTAAAAATATATATATAATACACAAGGCTCCTGGTAGATGCTTATTAAGTAGTCATAATTATTAAGTTCATTATCATTTAACATGGAGTTTTTTTTTTTTTTTTTTAGAGAGAGAGAGTGTGCATGTGAGGTGGGGAGGGACAAAGGGAGAGAGGGAGAATCTCAAGCAGACTCCATGCTCAGCATGGGGCCTGATACGGGGTCCCATCTCATGACCCTGAGATCATGACCTGAGCCTAAGTCAAGAGTCAGACATTTGACTGACAGCCACTCATGTGCCCCTAACATGTGGTTTAACCAACAAGTAAAGCATTAACAATGAAAGAAAGAAAGAAAGAAAGAAAGAAAGAAAGAAAGAAAGAAAGAAAGAAAGAAAAAGGAAGGAAGGAAGGAAAGAAGAAAGGAAGGGAGGGAGGGGAATGAAGCGTGCACTCTGTATTTCTCCCCCCAAAATAAGAAACTGAGTTAGAGCAATTTTTAATTTTGTGTGTCTATTCTATGCCACTTTTATTATTTGCTTCCATTCATCTTAAACATTCAGGAAATGCCATGATCATTTGACGGTATCCTGATTCTTAACTCCAAGATGGTAAGAATCTTTGATCTAAACTTCAAGGAATGTCAGTCTAAAAGTTAGTGACTAATTCTGTTCCTAACTGAAAGGTCACATGGTCAAAGTCAAATCTCCATTTATAATTCCTGCTGTACCTAAGGAAGACAGTCAATGATGCTTTTATAGTATATATGCTAACAGAGCAATGGCAGCTATACCTGTGGTGACCATAATGAGGTGTAGAAACCTGTGATCACTTGGTTGTGTACCTGAAACTAATGTAATATTGTGCATCAATTATGCTCAAATACAAAATTTCAAAAACAAAATAAAATTCTTGCTGTAGATCCATGAAAGATTATTTAGCAATTCTATACATATATTTTAGCTGACACTGATCAGTTTATTTTGGAGAATATGATCTTCCCGAGGAACTAGGAAAAATTTCTGATCCTACATAAATTAAGAACAAATAATGAAACTACAAGGTTGATTTGTTGTTAATAAATACAAAAACAGCAAAATTCCATTCACTGTCAAACTGCGAATGGTTAGAGCAACATGGTCATATGATCTGTGGATATGCATAAAATTAATCTGTGACTTAACATTTACTGTATTACTCGGAGTGCAGTTTAAAAAAAACTTTTAAAAATTTCATCTTAGCAGTTCTGCTAAATGAAGGTAAAACTGAAGGTAAATACCTTATAACAAACAAGAACAGCAACAAAATAGTGTTCAGTCTGCCACAAGCTATAGTTTTCTGAGAGTGTTTTCGGGCCTTTTCTGGCTTTACCTGTGCTTATTTCTCATGACTTCTCCAATCTCTTGATGCAAATCCTTACCTTCTGCATCTCTCCCTCATCATCCCATCTTCAGTGAGTGTACCACGTAGGACACGGTGCAGGCTGTCTGAGGGACCCCCAGAAGAGGCCAATGTCCCAATCTCTAATTCATGTTCCTTTTCTGCCATGACTGGCTAGAAGTAAGACACTTAATTTTATTTACAATACGGTAACTATGTAGCCTTTATCTGGAAATAGGCTTCTGCAGACAAGAGACATGGCCTTCTCATCTTAGAACCCAAGGGGTCATGCAGACATTAGACCTGCCTTAGACCTGCATTAGACCTGCCATAGCAGGACAAGAGATTCGGACCTACGCTATGGACAGTCTTTTGGGGATCAGAGGGCTCACCACAGCCTGCCAAGCAGGCAGGCCCTCTCCAGTGTGCCCCAGGGTGATTCTCATCCGGAATCTAGATATGAGGTCTATTCATCTCTCAGTCAGTCTTCACTCTGGTTCATGTGTGGCTATTGGGATGGGAACACTTAGCCGAAGTGTTCTAAGAACAGGCTCATTTGTAAACTGGCTTTTCATTCCTGTTCTTCATGTTGAAACATCCTCAGCTCTGTGTCTGCATTTAGGAATGTAACTTGTGAGCAGCCTGCCTCTGGCTCTTCCCTTGTTTGGCTGCTTTCAAAGCCCACTGTAAAGCTGAAAGGTGACAGCCTGACCCACTTTGCTACATTCTTTTTTTCATCTTTGGTATTGTTATTAAAATAACAAATGACTCTGTGCATAAAGCAGAAAACCACAGTGAAACAGCCCTGTCTAAGGGGAGCAGCAGAAAGTAGCTAGACCACAGAAATGACAAAATTAGGAGGCACGATGTGGGGACAGGGATTGTGAAGCGGGATGGGGTGATCTTTCATTATGTTTGAAACAATGCCCAGGACAACATCAGAATTCCACCTGGCAGCTGTTTGAATAAAGTTTAATTTCTGTTTCGATATAATTCCAAGGTTTTAAACACCCAACCTATAGCTAGCTCCTTTATCCTTACAATGAACCACAAGTTCTTATTTATAGAACCCAAATAATACTTTCATATGCTGAGGTTAAATGAGTTAGAAAATTATTAATTACTTTCAATAAAGTGGAAATTCTTTGTTAATAAAAGCCAGAAAATAAGAAATCATGCTGTGTAGTTTCATGCCTAATCAGCACTTGGATAGATAACAGGAGCAAGCTGGACAGACACTTATTTTGTGACCCAAGGGTAAAGTGAAGTGGAAAAAAAAAGGTGATTTGAAGAAAACAGAAGAGGCCTTTGAAAATTTTTAGTCTGGTTGCTTAAAAAAATAGGGATAACAACCTGAAGAGAAGAAAACCATGCTGAGTAAGGGTCTCAAGATTTAAAAGCAATAGGTGTCATCGGGGAGGCAAGAGCTAAAGAGCATCTGGAGGACACTGGGAGATAATGGCTCAGAGTTAGTGTCGCAAAGTGGAGGAATGGGGTGGGGGTGCAAGTAGATTTGATTCGTTTGGGAGATAGCAAGGAACAGAGTGTTTAGGAAACTTTTTAAAGCTATCTACTGAGTCTGAGAAAGGTAGGTACGGCAGAGGACGTGAGGCGTCTTAGAAACAGAGCCCCATGGCAGTGAAGAACACTTGAAGTCAGACACAGGAACAAACTATTGATGTCATGGACCCAGCTGGTATTAAGAGTCATCTCATTGCCAAGGATCCTTAAATGGATTTTAGTTTCAAATCAACCGTCCTCATTGTCTCAATCATCATCTCTCTCTGGATTCAGCCCTGGCTTGACCTGATTTTCTGACCATGAGTTGAGTGTCCTCCCTTTGACAACCCACAAACTCTGGTCTAGGCATGTAAGCCCAGTCCAGATTTTCAATAAATTTCTAAATCTTCCAAGAGTAAGTTTTCTCATTGCTGATGTAGCGACAACACCTGCTCAGTAGGTTCACTTCAAGAATTAAATGAAATAATACTGGCAAAAGGATTTAAACCAAGCCTGGTCTGGGCTTCTTGGCCTTTACTCAGACTTCAGTAAAGTCTGGAGTAAAGGCTTGGCTAGGCTGGAAGTAGAAGTGGGAAGAGAATTACCTTCACAGTTTGCAAAACTGTTAATTGCACAGTAGGTCTGTTGCAACTGCCATTTGACGACTTTTTGTTCTTTAGAATGTATATTCTTGCATTTCTTAAGCTCATGGGAATTATAAAGATTTCCTCTACTTGTCCCATGATAACAATTTTCATGAAGTCACAGCTTCTCACATTCAAATAATCATCATTTGTTACTCAACTGTGTACAAGTTTATAATAAATAAATATGATAGTAATTGTTACCTCTTCACGACATTATCCAGAAACTGGTCCTGAGTTGCCAGATAGCGCGGTGTACATATTGGGAAGGCAAGCAAATACTGGGTGCTCTGTCTACATATCCTGTTACATAGAGCAAACTGCATCACACTGTGAATATCGAGAACAAAAAGAGTCCTACACGACTTTTGTTTAACTATAAATACATTCATTTTTGAAGGGTGATAAATAGTAAATGGCATTATTAATGGTGATTCAAATGCTTTACATTTTTAAGCTATATGTTGAAAAACAAATAAATGGGAAAAGGGAGATACTAATATAAAAGAAAGTCCATGGGACAATTTAATGATTAAATTAAACAAACCTGTCATGTGAGATAAGCCTCAGCCCCAAATCATCGACTTATCTAAGTGAGTGTTTTCCTGTAACACTGTGTTATCAGCAGCAGAATTAACTCACTAGTAGCTGGTCCAATTGTTTTCTCTGCCAGAGTCACTAAGTGTGTGTGTTCTCTTTTTTAATTTAGGACTTTGGGGGTGCCATTTGGGAGGGGCTTTTATTTTGAATCTGTTTCATCCCAAAAACAAAATGTTTAATTATGCAAGATGGTGTCTTCTTCTTTGGGACCTCAAACAACCACACCCCCCACACCCATTTCTTATAGGGATCTGTTTTTATTTATTTATTTATTTATTTATTTATTTATTTATTTATTTATTTATTTAAAAGATTTTATTTACTTATTTGACAGAGAGGGAGAGATTACAAGTAGGCAGAGAGGCAGGCAGAGAGAGAGGAGGAAGTAGGCTCCCCACTGAGCAGGGAGCCCAATGCGGGCCTCGATCCCAGGATGCTGAGATCATGACCTGAGCTGAAGGCAGAGGCTTTAACCCACTGAGCCACCCAGGCGCCCCGGGATCTGTTTGTTTTTAGATAGCAGTGTAGGTCTACACTCATGCAAAGAGCAGAGGTCTGGGATGTCAAAATACCTGCATTCTCATCCTGGACTTGGTATTTAACCTCCCTGAGTTTGATTTTTGTCCTCTGTGGCAGTGAGGACGTTTGACTCCAACGTTTCTCTCAGCTCTAAAAGGATTCTAGAATTCTAATTTTACTTTAATTCTCTTAGGATCCATATGATGCCCACTGAGAGGTCAGAGATGATCGTCACTGACTTCTGCCTTAGATCTATATTTTCCTAACTACTGAACTGCATATACCTACAGAGAAAACCATGCTCTCTCCTTCTCTCTTGAATTTATACTATTGGGGATCTCCTGTACTTGCTGAAGAGGCTTCTGCTTTGTGTCAGCTGGTTTTCTTTGTTACCATCCCTATGTCTCCCCCCCCCAATATCCTGGTATGTCTCAGCTTCCCTCTGTGATCCTTCATCCATGCAAGCTTGAAAATTAGATTCAAATTGCTATCTGTATTTTCATTTCACTCTCAATATTGAAAATGTACAAGCATGAACTAATTCTCTTAATCTAGCTCCATATTTACCTACCAACTCATTAAAAAGTGGCTTTAGCACTGGAGCAAGAGATCATATATTAGACCAGGAAAGCAATTTACTTGGCAAGTTCATTTGTGTATTCTCTCCAATGTCAGAGGAAAGGTTTGTCCTTGGGATAAGGGTGTTTTCTCGCCCAGTCTGGTCTCTCCGGCTGTCTGATTCCTCAATTAGCTGACACCTCTGTGCCGGTGATTTTATCCTGGACTTGTTTAGTGGACAGACTAGAAATAGTCGTCCAGTGACTTGCATGCTGGTTTTATAGCATCGCTATAATCGCTGCCTAAGTATCTCTGCAAGGAGGCCGAGACGTGAAATGAGGCTCCTGGAGCGGGTGTGTTTGAGACATGCCATAGACTGCAAAAGGGTAAGAAGGGTATTTTGACAATTTTCATTGGAAGCCTGAAGTCTAAACAAAATTACAAAATCAAACAAGAATAAATTCGCTTTTGTGTTATATTCTGTGTTACAGAGCAGAATTCGGTGCCAAAGATTTCTGTGTGAAGTCTCAACCAAGAATGGTGTGTTTATCTTTTTCATTTCAAAAATACAGATTTATTTACGATATATTTTTGCTCTGCTTACACAGTTCCCTCTGCCCTTGGATGTTGAAAATAAAATTTATTGTGTATTGTCTTTCTGATTTTCAAGTCAGAACATTAGAAAAGGAAACCAAGAAAAAAAGGATTTTTAATCATTCATAGGTGACTTGATGGTCACCTAAGGGGCTGTTGACCATTCAAAAGATAATTTTCTCCTAACTAACTTCAGGGGATAAAAAAGGGATCAATGTTCACTTGTTTCCTGTTGTCAAAAATTTTATAGTATCGTTGGAGAAACTTGAGGCTTTTAAGGCTATTGAAATGTTGTTGTCTATCTTCCTACATACATACATTAAAAGTTTTAGATCACATGGTGTACGTCAGTCCATTGTATCACTGGGGCCAGGCAGGGAACTGAAACAGAGAAGCAGGCTGGGTGTGAGGGAACGGGGAGGGTGAGATACATGGCTGGGAGGCTCTAAGATGTGGGGACGTGGAGTAGCTGAACTGGAGTAGCTCACAGCTACTCCACTGTTCAGCTCCAACTGAGGTGGGAATGTGGATAGAGTTGTTAGATACTCAGAATTGTAAACACACACTGGAAATCTGGATTTTTGTGTGTGTTCTTCCAATTTTTAAATCTTGGCTCAACATGATAAAATACTGACAAGAAAGCAAAATATGTCTGTATAAACAGATTTGGTCTGTTGGCCCCCACTTTGTGACCTTAGGCATTGAAAGGCTTATAACATTTTCAAATAAAGATAAACATGGACATTTTTCTATGACATTACATAATCTTCTGATGCATCATTTTAATGGGTAGATTACATTTAATTCTGTAGTAATACTATAATTTAATTAAACAATCCTTTATTTGTTACAGAAGTCATTCCTAATTTTTCACTTTTCACTCTCACAGAGAATGATGGAGAGAATTTCTTTGCACATCTTTTTTTTTTATATATCTCTAATTGCTTTTCTAGGATAAATTCCTAAAAACTGGATCATTGTCCAAAGTCATATACACTATTTCATTTATTTATTTATTTATTTATTTATTTATTTATTTATTTAAAAGATTTTACTTGTTTATTTCACAGAGGGAGAGAGACCACAAGGAGGCAGAGAGGCAGGCAGAGAGAGAGAGGGGGAAGCAGGCTCCCCGCCAAGCAGGGAGCCCGATGCGGGCCTCGATCCCAGGACCCTGAGATCATGACCTGAGCTGAAAGCAGAGGCTTTAACCCACTGAGCCACCCAGGCGCCCTACACTTTCTATTTTTGATAGTAAAATCCCACCAGCAATGGAACATTGTTATTTTCCTACAGCTGTTAACCAAAATAAGAATTGTCATTAAAAAAAGCTGTAAATCAGTTAAGTAAAATATTCTGTTTGAAATTTTGGTTATCATTTTATTGATTGTGAAGTTTTACATTTTTCTTCTTATTGACCACTGCCCTTTTTTTTTTTGCCCTTTTTACAGGGAAACTTTTGGATATGTGTTGTATCTGTTAAAATATTTAATTTAATGGTATCATATTCAAACATTCAGACTTTCTCTACTCCAAGTAAGTTAATGTTTAAGATAATATCCTTTAACTATTTCACATATTTTGTACTTGAAACTGTAATATATCAGACTGTATTTTAGAATAAGGTACAAAGAGATTTTATATTGATTTTTTTCCAAATAGTTTGAAAATCACTCCAGAAACATGTATCGAACAACTCACACTTTCTCCACAAATCTGAAAAGCTAACTCTATCATCTACTAAATATTTCCAAAGACCGACATCTATTTCTGGGCTTTCCATTCTATTCCATTGTTTCATCTGGTTTGTCCTTCTACCAGCAACATTATTTTTTCTACTTTAATTTATAATGTATTTAGAAGCTCTAATTATACATCCCATTTATTAGTGTACTGTTTTTAATTATCTTTTTTGGAAAGATTTTTATTTATTTGACAGAGAGAGAGAGCAAGTACAAGCAGAGGGAGCAGCAAGCAGAGGGATAGAAAGAAGCAAGATCCTCGCAGAGCAGGGAGCCCGATGCGGGACTCGATTACGGCACCCTGGGATCATGACCTGAGCCGCAGGCAGATGCTTAATTGACTGAGCCACCCAGGTGACCCAGTTTTTAATTATCCTTATTGTATTTTCATGCTGTTTTTACATAAACCTTAGAATATTTTGTGAACTCCTTTTCCTTATGGTATTTTTATTGAACTGTTATAAGTTAATTTGAGAAAAATTAACAATTGTCTAATATTAAGTATTCCCAGCAAGGAACATTTTTCATTCATTCCAGTTTTGTCTTTTGTCCCTCTATGATGTCTTGTAGTTCTTTTCATATAAATCTAACATGAAATTTTTATAGACCTGTTTGTGTATGTATATTATATATATCTTTCTAAGACTGACTTTGCTTATTTTTAGTTGTACAATGAATAGAATTTTTGTCACTATATTTCTAATTGTGACGTATAAAAATGTATATCATTCAAATAGACTATAAACTATAGTCTTTGTATTTGGCCACCTCTACATAATGTATATAGAATATATTTATATGTAAAAGCTATTATTTTACATTTGGGCACTTTCTATGTACAAATAATGCATATATTAATTTAAAATTATGTTTATATATTCACTGAAGTTTGTATTATTCCACAGCCTTCTTACCTATGAGTAAGAATTATTATAATAACCTGGTGACTATTTCCTTGTCTCCAAATTTATCCTGTCTAGAACTGCAAGTTTTCTCAAAAAAAAAAGAATATAGCAAATAAATCGCATAGCCCTTCGTCCTGATTAAACCAACTATCTTACTTTTTAGCAGAGACTGCATAAAATCTAGTCCTACTCATAAGTTGGTTTTTATCCAAAAATTTAAGATACTTATAAATAAAAAATTAATATATAAAATACTGAATATATATGCTATAATCACATATAACTTGAAAAATAATCTAAAATTATGACAAATATCTGTGTAAAGACAACAAAGATAAATGTCTCTTTGTTGGAAAGGAGAAGGCACTGTGGAAAGTGACTATTGTATAACTGAATAAATACCTCTGTCTTAAATAAGGAATGGATGTGGCTTATGTAGTGTGGTCTAGGAAGGTTGAAATGGTATTTCTGAAGCCAAAGAAATAATATTGATTAGATGGCAATGCAAGAATACCTTGCAAATAACTTTCATATGGAATAAACACTAAATGTCTGTAAACACAGACAGAAAATACATTACTGACTCTTCTGAATAACCATTGATGTTTGAGCTCTGACACTTTTGACTATAAAAATGACAGGTTTATTTTTGTTTTAGAATGTCCCCTCATCCTCCCCAAGGGCTGTCACTTTGTGATGGGGAGGTCAGGAAAGGGGTTGGAGCCCAGTAGCAGGTACACTCAGAGAGGCAGAGAGAGCATCTGGAAGAGCAAGGTCCTGATTTCACCTCTCGTCATCGAGTCTTCTGCAATTACGTGGCATTGCAACAATCACAGAAACAAGCACCCTTTAAACAAAGCGGTGGAAACATCCACACACCACTTTTTAGCATCAAGACCATGAGCTCAGTGACTGAATTTTTCACTGTTGACTGATTTTGTGAGTGCTTTCTTCCTTTGGCGAAAAAAAAAAACACCCCAAAAATCGGGCATGGAAAGCATTTAGGATCTTTGTTTTCCTCCAACACCTATGCCATTCCTATGCTCTTCTTAGCCTGGCCCTATTTTGGTGACAAGCAGAAAGCCACTTGGCTGATTTTCCTCTGATGGCCATCCCTGGCACTTTTCCATGTGCCTGCCAAGGGGCCATGGCTTCACCTCTAAGGGAGTTTGTGCCTGTTCAGTCTAACTGCTATCTCCACATTGCACAGGGAGCTAGGACGGACAATGGCTGACATGTTTTGAATATCTAAAAAGAATGGGCTCAGTGTCATGCGTGGTACTCCTGTTATACTCTCTTTTGCATACAAGAAAGGAGTTTCCAGTGCCAGCTAATGGTGGTACTCAGACTTGAAGCCAAGGAGGTCTGATGGCAAAGCTTTTGCTTCTGATCATGCAAATTTCTCACCTGTCAGAGCAGGAACATGTTGTTTTTCTCTCTCTCTGTCTTTGTGTGCCTGTGTGAAAATATAGTTATAACTATCCTCTGTAAGTAGAAACACCAGTGAACTGGGCTCACTATAAGTTCATCAATATCTATCAAAACTGTGATAATCAATTTTGTATGTCAATTTGGTTAGGCCATAGTACCCAGTTATGTAATCAAACATGAATCTAGATGTTGATGTGAAGGTAGGTTGCAGATGTTGTTAACCCCTACAATCAGGGGACGCCTGGGTAGTTCAGTTGGTTAGGCGTCTGCCTTTGGCTCAGGTCATGATCCCAGGGTCCTGGGATCAAGCCCCTCATTGGGCTTCTTGCTCAGCAGGAAGTCTGCTTCTCCCTCTCCTCCCTGCTCATGCTCTCTCTCACTATCTCTGTCTCTGTCTCTTTCTCTTAAATAAATAAATAAAATCTACAATCAGCTGAATTTAAGTAAAGGACACTGCTCTCAATAATGCATGCGGGCCTCATCTGATCAGCTGAAGCCTTTAGAACAATAATTGAGGTTTCTGGGAAAAGAAGACATTTTGTCTCAAAACTGTAGCTACTCCCAAATGTGAGACAAGAAACCATCAAAATTCTAGATAAGAACATAGGCAGTAACTTCTCTGATGTTGGCCATAGCAACATTTTTCTAGTATGTCCCCTGAGGCAAGGGAAACAAAAAGAGAAATAAACTATTGGTATTATATCAAAATAAAAAGTTTCTTTCTGCACAGCAAAGGAAACAATCAATGAAACTAGGCAACCTACTGAATGGAAGAAGATACTTGCAAATGACATACCTGATAAAGGGTTAGTATCCAAAATACATAAAGAACTTACACAACTCAACACCCAAAAAAAAAAAAAACCAGTTCAAAAGTGGGCAGAAGACATGAAAAGACATTTCTCCAAGGAAGGCATCCAGATGGCCAAGAGATGCGTGTAAAGATGCTCATTATTACTTATCATCAGGAAAAAGCAAATAAAAACTATAATGAGATACCACCTCAATCCTGTAAGAATGGCTAAAATAAAAAACACAATAAATAAGCATTGTTTAGGATGTGGAGAAAAAGGAACCCTCATGCACTGTTAGTGGGAATGCAAACTGGTGCAGCCACTGCAGAAAATAGTATGGAGGTTCCTCAAAAAGTGAAGAATAGAACTACCATGTGATCCAGCAATTGCACTACTGGGTACTTACCCAAAGAATACAAAAACACTAATCCAAAGGGATACACGCACCCCAATGTTTATAGCAGCATTATTTATAACAGCCAAGGTATGGAAGCAACCCAAGTATCCATCCATAGATGAATGGGTAAAGAAGAGGTGGCATATATATAATACAGTGGACTCAGCCATAAAAGAGAATGACATCTTGCCATTTGCAACGACATGGACAGAGCTAGAGAGTATTATGATAAGTGAAATAAGTCAGAGAAAGACAAATACGACACGATTTCACTCATATGTGGAATTTAAGAAACAAAACAAATGAGCAAAGGGGGAAAAAAAGAGAGAGGAATAGAAAACAAGAAACAGACTCTTAACTATAGAGAACAACCTGATGATTACCAGAGGGGAGGTGAGTGGGGAGGTGGGGGATGAGTTAAATAGGTGATGGGAATGAAGAAGTACACTTGTCTTGATGAGCACCCGGTAATACACAGAATTGCTGAATCACAGTATCGTACACATGAAACTGATATAACACTGGAGGTTAACTATACTGGAATTAAAATAAAAACTTAAAAAACACTGCAGCAACTTCTGTCTGAGTTTTCAGCCTGTTGGCCTGCTCTTGAGATTTCAGATTTGCTGGTCTCCACAATCACATGGGTCAATTCTTTGAAATGAATTTAAATGAATAGATAAATAGACTGATAGATGAAGATATATGGTACATCCTTGTAGCTGCAGCAATTATATTCTATAAAGTCCACAAGAACATGAATCAGTGAATACGGACACAATGCTCCTAGAGGAGATGCAGGGTTAGGTTCCTCGAGCCTCTGGTCGCAACATTTTTTCAATTAATCAATACATAACCTTGTTTTATGTATGTGTGTGTTTCTGTTTAAAGACATCTTATTTAACATACCCTGTTGATTTGTTAAACATTGAACTCACAGCCGACAGCACTACATCCATGGCTGAATGACGCCTGCTTAACACACATATTTTCTCCATATGGAACATGACAGCTTTCTGTGCTTATAAATATTAGATAGCAGTTCAACATTACACTTGAAGATAATTTTAAGGAGCAAAATCACTTACAGAAAGCACAAAAATGTGAAACATGTGGCACTAAATGGACCACGAAAAGGACACACGAAGACAGAGACCTCTGACTTCAGCTGAAAACATGTATGTCACGTGACTCAAATATTCACTCTTCTGTGCATGTCTGGAAATGACCATGAAGATAGCACAAGTGTTGATTTGGGGATTACGATTAAATTTTAGTGAGTATGTCAATTCACAAATATGGAATTCACACATAATGTGTATCAACTGTATACACACATAACCCACACATCCTCCTGATTATATTTCTTTGGAGTACTCTAACTGATACAATGACCATATCAATACAACCTCAAATAAAGTGACATTTTAATTTATTAATTATGAATAATTGAGTCATGAAAGAAAATGAAATTAAAGCTTCATGAAAAATATCAACATTGTGCCCAATTTAACAGTAGAGTTTATTAGAATTAATTCAATAATTACAAATGTGCACTTGAATTAAGGCAATACAGAGAGAGATTGAGCATGTGTTTATTACACTTTAACCTGTCATATGGGGAAAATTAATTTGTTAGATGTAAGTTCAAAGTCTTGGTTGGCAGGTTACATTTGATTGTTGAGAATACTGAATCGACTAACACTGGTTTGTATCTACAGATGCTTACACATACAGATAAATGGATTTGTGCTGTTTCTTTCATTCCTCTTACCAGTTACCAACTATGAGCACTGCATGTAAGGTAAGTATTCACTGAAAGTTTTTCGTACTTTATATATGTGGTTTCACATGTATTATTGTTATTATATATAAATTAGAATGTAAACATATATGTATTGTCATATATCTGTGTTCTACAACTTCTTTAGCCACAATACAACTGTTTTATATGATATTTTGTCAGTGTCAATCTTACCCTCTTCTTCATCCCCTCCTACCCATCTTTTCCTTATCAATATGCTAGTCTCTGGTATGCATTTCTCTGGCCTCCTCAACCCCCATAGTCCCTCCTTCTTTAGGACTCAAATAAAGTTTGACCCTTCTAAAGTAGTCAACAGACCAAGAGCCTATGAACTAATCAGAATAGAGGTTTGTTTTTCAACAGTGAAAAGAATGTCCAAATTCAGAACATTTTGACATATTAATCAATGTGCTTAAGGTAGTGTGCAGACCCTCTTCCTGATAGCTGAATCAACTTGACTTGGAATAGCAGATACATCTTAACAAATAGTTCGTCTCTAGTCTGTGGTCGGTCTCTTTGGGCTGAAGTCAATAAAATATCCTAAATGACAACCTAGATTAATTGCTATTTTTAAAACCATAATAGTATCTGATGTTCAATCTGAACTGACATATCCACCCTTCAAAGCATTATTGTGACTTCATACCAATTTAAAGTTGTGTCTATAAAATGACTTATTTTAGCAATATAGTTTGCCTTCATGATACAGCGTATTTGCTACATTCCCCTCACATGGCATCACTGAAAATTGATTATGCATATCACTCTATCAGGTAGACATGCAGAGGAAGAATTTCCATCAGAGAAAAAGAAAACCAGGAGAAGACTGTACATCTGTATAAAATGTCTTTGAAGAAGTGCATTCCTCCAGACCTCTAGATGGTAGCTACAGAAAGCTAACCCAAGCAAGGCAATGTTCTGAAATGGAATAATTACAGTACCCATCTCAACAATTTGCTGTAAAGACTAAATATGATCACGATAATGTGGAAGGGAGCAGTCTGAGCAAATTTAGAGAGGAAGAAATTGCAGTGCATCTAAGTTCAGTGGTGCTGGGAGTGCAAGATTGAGTCTGGGAGAGGTCAGAGGAGGTAGCTGAGCATCAGAAAGAAGTTACCCCATGGAGCACTCACGTGCTCCACTGAAGAAACTCAGACTTTATGCTATTGTGGATGGTGATCTGATGAGAAGAGGGTTGAAATAAAAGGCAGCCCAATGAATACATGTGTATTTTAAGTAGATCTATGAGGCCATTGCCTAGGGGCTGGATTTGAAGAGACAAAACCCAGAGCAGGGAAACCAGTACCTGGGTCACAGCTATGACCCATGGCAAAGAACAGAACAAGGAAAGGAGTGGTAGGGCCAAAAAAATGGATGCTAGGCTTTAAAATGTGTGATTGAAATGAGGGATGAAGAGAAGGGGTTACCAGAGATAACATACACATTTCTATCAGTGTGAACTCAAACAAGCAGAGGGACTTGAACTCCTTATGAAGGCTAATGAGACGAACCATAAGAGACTCTTAATCTAAGGAAACAAACTTAGGGTTGCTGGGGAATGGGGGGAGGGATAGGGTGACTGGGTTATGGACATTGGGGGGTATGTGCTATGGTGAGTGCTGTGAATTGTGTAAGACTGATGAATCACAGACTTGTACCCCTGAAGCAAATAATATATTATATGTTAATTTAAAAAAGAAATATTAAAAAAAAGGCTAATGAGACCACTGTGCATAGCATATCACTGATGCATATCTTTAGCAGTGAGCCTGCAGGACACAACAGATTTTATTCTCATTAAGTAAACTGCTTCTCAATTAAGCATCTGGCTTTGCATAGGTTTGCATTTACCACGTGTCACACAGAGAAAGAGCCCTTATATCCTCATGACCTAAGTTTGAGTTCCACTTCAGTCATTAATCATTGTGTGACTTTGAATAAATGAAGTAACTAATTTGACCTTCATCTCTTTAAATATTAAATAAAAATAAAGAATATCTATTGCATGGGAGGAGATATATGAAGGCAAGATGCAGAAAGTAAAAAATATAAAAGGAAATATTATTGAGTCCTTAATAATTAATTTTCTGGAAATGATCATCAGTAGCCCTAATTAATTTATTCATGCCTATACACAGTTTATTAATTTGCCTTACCTCAGTCCACTGGCAAAGTTGTGGTCACTGTAAAGTGCAGTGACAAATGCATTCACTGGAGAATCTTTGAGAGTTTTGTCTTTAGCCACTAGGTCCATGCTAGGTAAACACTGGGTGTGCAATAAATGGTGTTAAGTTAATCAAAGGACTAGTAGGGACACTGGACACAGCTTTAAGAGACATTTTCTCTAGACCCATCTTCTGACCCCTAATTGGCCAGGTAGAAGGTATAGATGGAGGTGTGTCAGAGGATGTGTCTGAAGCAGGAGAGGGGACCTCTGAATGGTTGTCTAATACAAAAGAAAGAAATTTTGAATGTGAGCTGTGGCTGTTTTTGTTTTGTTTTGTTTGTTTTTTCTTTAAGAGAGAGAGAAGAGGGCACAAGTGTGGGGCGGGGGAAGGGGCAGACAGAGAGAGAGAGAGAAACCCAGGCAGGCTCCACACCCAGCATGGATCCCAACATGGGGCTAGATCCCACAACCCTGAGACCATGACCTGAGCCGAAATCAAGAGTCAGATGCTCAACTGAGCCACCCAGGTTTTCCTGTGCCTGTGCTAATACAGTCCCCTGATACTGCTCTGGAGCAGGGCAGGAGAGGGGCTGTGAACCTGGACTTCAGGGAAAGGAGGACAAAATAAAGGAGGTGAAGAAAAAGAAAGAGAAATAAGAAAGATTACCTGAAAGCAGTTAGAAACTGCATCTATGACACTTTTGCATTTGAGGAAGGTACATTTCCTCAAATAGAACAGAAAACCACTTTTGCTTGGTTTATGCTGGTTTTGCCTGTTTGTTTGGTTTTACTCCATACAAGGTGAGATATTTTGCATAGGATTACAGGCAGAATTTAAGTTAATAAATGAATAAATGTCCTCATAAATATATTGAATGCAATATAGAATGGGTATGTTTCATATATATCAGAATGATTTTGAACAACATAAAAACTCTACTCACCCTACAACTTGAAAGGGTCCCTGCAGATAAGGGAAGCCCAAATAAAGGATCATATAGGTGCTCTTGGTTGAACCTGATCAAGAATAGATCTTCCCCAGAGGCTGAGGAAAGCATTATTGACATTTTCTTAGCTGAGTATCTTTGGACATTTGAACACCTTTTGACATATCTTTGGACAAAATTTTTAACAAGATATGCATTATCAAAATTATGACCAGGCAAATAATGGAGGGCAAAAATAGCGCAACCTAAGTGGCCCAACCCATGAGGAATGAACAAAATAGCTGAGAAGGAGGGAGGTCTATGCCTGGTAGAGAGTTAAGCAGTTTATAATGAATTGAACTAACCTGTCATCAGGTCCTTGGGGAATCAGTATATATACTCTGCTTTTCTTTGCTCTTATATTGGAGTGAGAGCTTTCAGTTTAGAATCTGTTGAGAATAGGATTGAGTTCGTATGTACATTGCTTAGACTTTTTGGAGAATGAGTGACAGAGTAGGAAAGTATCAATATAAATAACCTAGTCTGAAGGAAAAAAAATGGAATAACCAGAGAAATGAAAAAAGGTAGGCTATTTCATACTTATTTTTTTTCAAACCGCCCAAGTAAGAAAATGCTTTGGTATTTCCACAGACATGGATTCAACTTAAAAAAATAGTCATGGGGTTGGTTCAGGGCTCCTCTCCACTTCTATCACTGCTTACATGAGTCATAAATCAGTTGACTGTATTTTCATCTATTTCTAGAATGGGGGAGGGATGAGCCACTTGATGTAGTTATTGAGGATCCATCCATTTATATCAAAGAGAAGAACTAGGAGGTGTCATCTACCCTCCAGATCCACTCCCCAATCCTTTGTGCTATGGAAAGCTATTAGATTTTGTTGGCCTCATGCACTTGTTACAAACAACCTCAGTGTGAAAGCTGGTCTTTACCAAATGAATATGGAAAATACTGATGTAACCGTACACGTTCTTCATCCAAAGTGGGCTGCACAGCAATTGAGTTCCATATAGCACAGCAAATCAACCTTAGCATTGGTCCTCTGCAGAGAACTGAAGAAAATTCTCACATTACAATATGTCTTGAGTATAAAGATAAATTTAGGCTCCATGGAACAGTCTCTAAGATGCTCATCTAGGTTCTTCTTTGGAATCATTCTTGGAAGACTGAAATGTAATCCTGTCTTAGGTCGATACCAACTTCATTGGTTTCTTCAATGTCATGATACAGGACATTGCAGATACTAGAGGTGGTTTTCAAACATAATTCAGCACAATCTCCTATGGTGCATATGGTTGAAATGCACATGTTCTAACATCTGCATATTTCATCTCAGCACCATGTGCTGAAAATTTGGAATCAGGGCTCCAACACCTTACCATGATGCTAAACTGAGGATTTACAGTTTGTTCTATAGAACACAAGTTCCAAATTTGCTAAAAGACGTTCTGTGCAACAAACCATTCCACTGTCAAATAAGTTTGGGAAAAGTTGCACCCTCAATTCTTATTTTGGTGAGTCACTATTTACATTGGTGTGTTAAAAATGCTGCAGTAAAGAAACCATTAATTTAGATTATTTCAATACTTCTCAAAATTTTTTCACCAGAGAACATTTCTTTTCACAGCTACATATTAACATCTTATTTTTAAAAAATGCCATGGAATACAGTTTGTGAATACCTTTTAAATGAATCAATTACTTGATGGGGCATTTGAGTTATTAAAATAATTGAGGTTTCCTGGACATTCCAAAAATTCTTGTACCTCCTTACATTTGTACATACTGTTCCTTCTTGAATGACTGTCTCTCATCAGCAATCCACCCGTTCTCCAGCCCTGTCCCTATGATGGTTAAGACCTTTTAAGTCCCAGCTTAAAAATAATTTCCTGAGGGAAGCCTTTTCTGATATCTCAAGACTGCATGGGGTGTCTCTCTTCTCATATTTCTTAATACTGTGAAGTAGCACTGTATTAGCACTTAACTTTTTACTTATTTTTTTATTTGAAGGAATTGACTGCACCTTTTCCCTATTGGAAACCTAGTGCCTCTCCTAAGATCTTGTATATGGAATTGATAAACAAATATTTGGTAAACAGATGAGTAGGAAAAACAAAAAACATTTCAGGGAAGCATATCCTCAGAGACATTGGGCTGATCAGGAAGAACATAAGATCCTGAGGAGAGAGGTCTAAGGAATCAGAGGAAACCACAGCTTTCCTTTATCATTAGAAATGTATCCCAGAAATTAGGGGTGCCAGGGTGGCTCAGTTGGCTAAGCATCCAGCTCTTGACTTGGACTCAGGTCACGTCCTCAGGGTCATGGGACTGGGCTCCACACTTAGTGGGGAGTCGGATGGACTCCCTTTCTCTTTCAAACTAATAAATAAATCTTAAAAAAAAAAAAAAGAAATGTATCCCAGAGAAAATGGCTATCCTGTAACCATTAAAATGACGGAATAGGTTCTAGGGGACATTAAACTCTCGTTCATGTGGACCAGAAAGCCCTTGGGATAATTTATTCACAAGTTCTTACTAATCTGCCTTAGAGGGAAGCCATGTGGAGAGTTTCTCTTGGATTCCAAAGCAAACAGATGTTCTGTCTCCCACAATGATGCAGAGTTACTTGCATTTTTTCCCCCTTACAGCCAATAGTAGTACATAGTACAATAGGAATTTTACGCATTTTCATGGAAAAGCAACTACACCATTTATATAGTCAATAGACTGCAACATTTCTAGAGACAAAGCTCTATGAATGGAATTAAGGATGTCCTTGAGGGAAAAATGCTATTGCTAGAGGCTGCAGTTAGAGAATTAGGGGCGTTGTTCCAGGATCCAACTAGATTCAGGGCTGGTGGCGAGATCCATCTCTGCAACTGGGCCTGAGAGTTTCTCTCTTTAAATAAGCTTCAATTTGACTTGAATGGTCATCTCGTTCCGAGTAAAAGTAAAACTAAAGGCTCACATATGGCCCTCCTCTGTAGTCACTAAAGCTTGGTACCTCAAAACCTCAGACCTGATGGATGACCATAGGCTCCTAAGTGGTTTCTTCGTTTTTGCTTTCCCCTTCATTCTGTCTTACAAATAGCAAATTTGATGCAGAGATTAAGATGCCAGACTGTGCCTGGTTCACAAACCTGCTCTCTCATGTGCTACTTGTGATATTTGTGCAGGCTCCTTGGCCACTTTATCAGCTTACAAATCTGTAAAATAGGGATGAGGATAACATTGTCTACACCACTGGGTATGATCAAGATTCAATGAGTTATTAAGCATCTGGCACTTAAAATAAGCACTGAGTGCTAGCTATTATTAATCTCATTAGTATTAATAATGTTAATATTTTATCATTCCCAAAGCAGTATGTCACTCACTACTCCTATCTCCTATTCAAAACCTTCTAAGATCTTCCCAAGTCTAAACTCCTACCCCTGAAAATGGTCTATCTCATGTAATATTTCATATCCCACTCTTCCTTGATACTCAGTCTAAAGTTCAGCTTGGAGACTTCCTATGTATACCCCAAACCATGCTTAGCTCTTAGCCTAACCTTGAGGCTTTGTACTTATGGCTCCCTTTTCATAATATATCCTTTCTTCTTTTTAACTAATCGATGTCTAACCTTCCTTCAGGGTCTTGTCCAGTGGAACTTGACTGGAAAGATCATTCTTCTGTCTCTTTGATCATGATACTGTATCTTCCGGGCCAAACAAAACAATACTGCATCACTTATACTCACACACGCACACACACGTACATGCGCACACTCACTGATGTACATTTCACATGAATAAAGAACACCTTCATTCTTCAGAGGACTACAACTTTCTGATTTACCTACAGTATTGTTGGAAAAGGTGATATGCTGCCCTACCCTATTTTCTTGTTCTGTTTCTGTACATTGGCTCTTGTATTATGGGCACTAATCTTACATGTTTTTATCCCAAACACTGCCTCAACTTATGAAAATGAAGCCCAAGGAAGAGATAAAATAAATGGAAATATTACAGCACTCCTAGTAAACTAGAAAATATCTCTCCTTTATTACTATAGACCTTGTTTGAAAACAGTGAAAAATGACATTTTAATTTTTGAGAATGCTGATGTGATTATTTTATTGTTGGATTTTATTTTGTTTTACTGGGGCATTGCAGATTAATTTTTCCCAACTTAAAAAGTACAATCTTACTCTCTGACTCCTCCCCCATCTTCTCTGAAAATAATTACTAATTAGCTCCTTTCTTCTTCCTTCCCTCCTGCTCTGTCCTTCCCTACTGGGATCTGTGATAGAAAATTTATGTATCTAATTAGACATATAATTTTATTTAGGAAAGGGCTATGGACCATTTACCCTACTTTTTCAGAGTAAGGGTGGAGGGGAAAAGAGGGTTTCTTCTGTGGGAGTCAGGTGACCCTTCAGAACACAAGTCAGAAACAAGAAAGCAAGTTCTAAGCCACTTAGGATAATTACTTTTCTTACAGAGTTCTGTACATACCACTTCCTGATACCTCAGCTTACATCCTGACACCTTCTGCAAGGAGTCATCTTCAATTATTGCTCACTCCTATGAGCTTTAAAGTACTTATTTCCAAAGCTGTATAGTTTAGCAACTAATTATACACTGTCTTGCATTGTTTGTCCCGTATTGTGAGCCAGAAACATGGAAATCATCCTTAAATTTTCCCACATTAAAAAAAAATTAACTCCTTAGGATACTATTTCTTTTATGCCCTGTGTATTAGTCACCACTTTTGATTTATTACCATCATTAGTTTAGAGTCTCAACAGTTCTCACCCCAAAGGCCACCTGATGAGTCTCCCTGCTTTCAGTCTTACTCACTCAAATACATCCTCTACTCACTCAATGGTTTTTCTAACAACTTAATTGTGCCAATTTGATGTTGAAAATTAATTGGGGGAGAATAAAACTCCAACATGGCCCATCCTACAAGACCTTTCATGCAATGGCTTCTGTCTTACTGCTGAGCCTCATCTCAAATCAGTACTATCTCCTTCTACATTATGCTCTTACTTGAATAATACACTAAAGCAACACTGAAGTAGCTGAAGTTACTGTAATAAGGCAGCTGCACTCAAGCTGGTATGTTGTTATGCATTCTGTTCCTTTTCTTTGAATGTTTAATTTTCCCCTCCAAGTCTTGGCTAAAATGTTTCCTCTTCTCCCTCCAAGTCTTGGCTAAAATGTTTCCTCTTCAGATAAAGCCTTCCTTGACCACTCCAGTGAAACTTAAGATTTTTTGTCCTCTGATTTTCAGGATACTTTATGTATTTTCATTCTAAGAAACTTCTTGCAATGCAACAGTGTTTGCAATTTTATGTTCTCAATTAGTGTGGTGGCAAGGATTGCATCTCTTCTTCTTAGCACAGCATTTGGGACACAGAAGGTATTCAATAAATATTTATAGGCTAAATGAATATCGTACCTTCTGACCTAAATATATTGACGTGAAAACAAAGAGCATGATACCTCACTCAGTCCCAAAATTAGTGCTGAGTGCTTGGAAGAAGCTTATTAAGTACATTCTGATAAAGAAATAGATTTAGATTGGAAAGGAGACAAACCATTAGAGACTCTTAATCTCATGAAACAAACTGAAGGTTGCTGGGGGGTGGGAAGGTAGGGATAGGGTGGATGGGTTATGGACATTGGGGAGGGTTTGTGCTATGGTGAGTGCTGTGAAAGGTGTAAGCCTGATGATTCACAGACCTGTACCCCTGGGGCAAATAATAATAANGAAGGTTGCTGGGGAGTGGGAAGGTAGGGATAGGGTGGATGGGTTATGGACATTGGGGAGGGTTTGTGCTATGGTGAGTGCTGTGAAAGGTGTAAGCCTGATGATTCACAGACCTGTACCCCTGGGGCAATACTAAATGTTTTATTCTCATGAAAGGTAATTTAATCATCTTCCATTCTTGAGAATGAGACAAATAATATAATGCTGATCATAAATTATTTGCTGTCATGTTAGACTATTAAATTGTTAATTTTTCTCTATTATTTTATAATGGGAACAAATCATCCTAAGAACAATGAGCTCTTTAGAAGAAAAGGTAGACCAACAAATAGACAACACCATCACCACCACCACCTCTACCACTACAACCATTACCACCATCACTACCATCACCACCACCACCACCACCACAACCATTACCACCATCACTACCATCACCACCACCAGAACAACCACTATTATCACCACCATTACCACTACCACTATAACCATTACCACCATTGCTACCATCATGACCACCACCACCACCTACTACCATCATGACCACCACTACACCTTCATCAACAATTAAAATGTTGCCCACAAGCATATGCTAAAGTCCAGCCTAATTCAGTCAAAGCTGAGTTCCCATTTGGCAGAATTACCAGCCATATATTTTTTCTTTCATAAGAAATTAAATCTGAGAAAATGCTGGAGGGAATGGAATCACTGGCCTGGAAAAGCAGAGTTTTTGGCAAGCAGCAGACCATTATGTCACTGACAGAAGGAGAGAGAATAAATAATGGGAGTGCCACAGGCTATTGTTTCTGGAAACAAGATATATAAAGTAATAGACGTTGTTATCCTCTAGGTTGGACAAAACAAGGCAGAGATTCAAAGGAGGAGGACAGATGACATAGGCTTAAAATGAACACAGATACCAGAAGCTTCCCCCAAGGTAGAAGTAGGAGAGGCATTTAAGAAAGAAATAAGGATTTTACTCTCATGTAAAGAAAGTAATTCTTTTAGTTTTGTTTTATCTGTAAGTGGATTTATGTGCTTCAGAAAGATGGCCTTTACTGAACTTGGGGAAAGAAGCCAGGGTAAAAAAGAGTCATGCTGATGTTCCCCAAAATGACTGTGTTTCTTTTTCTCTAAGACTCAGTAATGCAGCATGTCCAAATATCAGAGCAATCAGTAATAGGACAGTCCAACCATTTTTAGAATCATGAAAACAGAGCAGCAGTTTTCAAATAGTTAAACAGAGAGTTTGGAGATTTTAACCACGGTCTCCTCCTTTCAGAGATTAACACCAAAAATACAGATGCAAGTAGTCAGATGCAGGGGGGAAAAAGGAAATGGAAAACAAAGATCCTGTAGCTTGTAAGGAACACAAGATGCTTTTAGTTTGACCTTTGGTTCCAACACAGAACCTTATCAAAGTCATAGAAGAAATATAGCAATCACTTGTTTTTTTTTTTTTTTAAGTATATCTATCCTCTACCATTTTATATTTTTCTTCCTGGATCTTTTTATAACTATCCTTTTCTGTCATATTTCCCCCAAACTTCTTCAGCATACCTTTAAGTTATCCACCTAGACTCCATGAAGCATGTGGTCTAGACCAAAAGATACAGTAAAAACAGTCCTGGAATGAGGCAGGTCAGAGTTCTAATCTAGGTTGACTACTCTCTGGGTGACTTGCGGACATTTTATTTTCTATGGACTTCTATTCCACTATCTAGAAATGAACAAGTTGATCTAAATGATCTTTGGTATCTGGTCCTAATTCTAGTTTTTCTGGCTTCTATGTTGGCAGACATCAGCAATCGTTTTGAGAATTAATTCACTCAACATTCAATCTATTTTTTCAGGGCTTAATATTGCCCAGCACTGGGCTATGCTTAAGGTTGACCAAGAGAATGGAAAAGAAGCGTGATTAATTTTTTAAATAATTTTTCAAACTATTTTCCTGAGATTTTTGAAAGTTGAGGAAACTAAAAGGACCTTCTCTCTCTGTTTTCCAAAAGAAAATGGAAGGAAAGATAGCGATCTTGGGCTTATAGCACAAGCAACATCTCTTGCAAGTCACCAGTGGGGCAGGTGAGGAAGGCAGTCTAACTTTAAAGTTATAAAGAAAAAAGGTAAAAAAAGAAATGACCGTTTTCTCTAAGATACTGACATGGAAGTTTGAGGGAGAGGAAAAATTTTGAGACTCAGATCACAAGGTGGAGAATTATATTTAGCCTGCTCTCACAAAGTAGGTGGTCATTAAATATTGTTGAATGAATAAAAGAGTGAAAGCGAATCGAACCAAAAATTATCTTTTTTGAGACCCATGTGCTCAGTACAAAGAAGTCCAAGACACAGACTTTACATTCAACAAGAATTATAAGTTAGTTGTGGAGGAATTATTCCCTCCCCTCCGTGTCACCTCGTGAAGGCCAAATAAAATACAGGGTTGAAACAGTTAAAGAGAATAATAGAAGAAAAAAGCTAAAGATGGGTAGGATTCAAGAAGTAGGGGAGGGTATATCTTGCAAGGGAGTCATGAGAGCAGAAACGGTGGTATCATGATGAAAGAGTAAATAAACAGATTCGGTTTTAGAAAAAAATTATGTAAAGGAGAAAAAGAAATAAAACTAGTAAGATAGTTTGGAATCAGACCATAAAGACACACTTTGATCTGAACTGAAACTTTGTGTCCTCCCTCCCCCCAAATCCCTATGTTGAAGCCTTAGCCCCCAAGTGAGGATGTTTGAAATGAGGCCTTTGGGAAGGAATCAGGGTGGGGCCTTCATGCCTTATGATGGGATTAGAGCCTTTATAAGAAGAAACACAAAAGAGCTTGTTTTCTTTCTTTCTTTTTTTTTTTAAGATTTTATTTATTTATTTGACAGAGAGAGAGAGAGATCACAAGTAGGCAGAAAGGCAGGCAGAGAGGGAGGAGGACTTGATCCCAGGACCCTGAGATCATGACCTGAAGGCAGAGGCTTAACCCACTGAGCCACCCAGGAGCTCAAGAGCTTGTTTTCTGTCTGCAAGCTAGGAAGACCATCCTCGTCAGCAACCAAATCAGTGGGTAACTTGATCTTGGAACTCCCAGTCTCCAGAACTGTGAGGAAAAAATGCATATTGTTTGAGCCATCTGGTTTGTGGTACTTTGTTATAGCTGCCCAAGCTGACTAACGTACAGTTCATCTCATAGCTAGTGGGAAACATTTGTTTTGAGATAGTAGTTTTGGGAAGATAAGCCATAATTGAAGTAGCATTTTGAACGATTAATGTACTGGAAGGGTGTATGTTAGTTTATGCGAAATAAGGAGGCCCCAAACAGAAGGAAGATAGATTGGTGGCAGTGCCCAGTTAGAAGGTTCTTGTAAAATGAAATGAGATGATGTAATATCTGTGGGAACCAGGACATGAAAGAAAGCTCTGAGCAGAATACAGGCAAGAGACTAAAGCCTAATCCAAATAGTACACAAAACCTGATAGGTGTCTTGGGGATGAGGTTTTGGAGTCAAGTGAGACATCTGAGATGGGATGCTGTCAAGGTCTAGAGGTGAGCAAGGCACAGGGTCAAACCTGGATAAGCAGTGAGTCAAGAATTTGGAGGTGCATGGAAATCAGAGTTCAAGGCAAGGTAGCAACTAGTAGATAATTAGGAATCAGATGGACCCAATAAGAGAATCAAACTTTAATCTAGGGCTAGCTAGATTATTTAGAACCCAAAGAAACAGACAACTTGGGATTGGAAATTTAGAAGGTACTACTAGATAAATAATCATTTTGTTGTTTAAAATATGTATTAAAAGTCATCCTTCAGTCTTTGAACATTTCTAGTGCTGGGAAACTTTCAACTATGAGAGTAGTTCATTCTACTTTTGTACAGGCCTAATTATTAAGAAGACATTCTTTATTCTAAAATAAAGTACCATCTTGTTTTTTAAAAAAATGATCCTACATGTTTTCTTCAGATATTTAAAGTGTTTAAGTTCCACAGACCTGTGCCCCTGGAGCAAATAATAATTTAAAAAAAATGTTTAAATTCTACTTAACATTCCCTCAAATAACCGAAGATGACTATCTCATCTCTTTATAAGCAAAATAGCTCTACTTTCTTCAAACATTCCTCCTAAAACTTAGATTCTCTATTATTATACATTGAACTGAATATAATATTCAAATAGGCTCTGATGAGTACAATTATTACTGCTCTTCTCCTGAGCACAGTATTTCCATTAACTCTCACATGATCATATGACACGTTTGGTGTCACTGGTTTATGTTAATGGATACTGGATCAAGATAGAGCAGTGAACATGATGCTGATCCTTCTTACTTCTCAAATTCCCATGGTGTAACATAAATGAGTGTGCGCGCGCATTCGTGTGTGTGAGTGTATAAGAAATCCACATTTTACAAAATTCTTAAAGGATAGAAATATTTGGGATTATATCCTGAAAGAAGAAAATCACAGGATATGACTACTCAGAGCGTTAAATATAGGGGAACTCTGAGCTCACAGCAGGGACATAGAGAGTGTGAAGAAACAGAAAGGAAAGAGGTTAGAGACAAAAGTCCAATAGAAATTATAGAAACAGAGAACATAAATAACATAAAGGAGGAAATAATAAAAGAAAAACAAGATTTCTAGATCTAAATAAAGTTTCAATCTTCACGTTGGAAGGGACTGATGTGTGTTAAGGATATATTTGCAGTTAACTTATAAAATGCACAGCTTTTCTTTATATAAATTATTAAGCCATATCTACTTCCCTGCTCTTAGACAGCTAATATTTTGAACCCCTTTAAAATTTAATTTTGGTTTGTTTATTGTTCCATATTGTGAACATCTTTTTAAATTCTGACTACATTATGATACCCATTCGTTTTTCCTTCCCTATTTGTATTATTCACAAATTTGTTAAGCATGCCCACTTTGTCATCAATGCATGAATAAAATGCTAATAGGTAAAACCCTGCAACATTCTAATTGGGTAAGTTGACCTTTAAGGTCCCTCCAAGGAGTAATTAATTAATCCCTTCTGGATAAAAGTGTTTAATCGGTTTTGGGCTATTCTTTATCCCCTGTACCTGCCACAGTCACAAACACAGATCCTGAAAAATGTTGTCAAGTGGCTACTTACAATCAAAACGTACAAGATATATGACATTCTTTTCTTATGTCAGTTCAGAAACCTTGATGAAGTTTTTATTTATATAGTCTATGAATTCATGACTGTTCCCAGTCATCACAAAACCCTAATTTTCTAATGTGCATAAGTCATCAGCCCAAGCACAAAGTTTGCTCCTGATGGATATCAAGTTCACCAATGTGTAAGTTCTCAAATTATTCTTTTGCTGCTTTGTGAAATCTCCAGCCAACATTTTCATCTTTCCTGTGTGATGACACTTCTTTCATCATAGAGCATTTCTCAAGAATTTTTGGTACTGATTCCACAAACACATCAATAAATTATTTTAGTACCTAGATTTAGTTTCAACTCCAAATACAATGAAAATAGTGGTGTCCATGTTCTGGAAAAAGCAAAGTATAGATCAGTGGTATATGCTGTCATTTGTGTCAAAAGCACAAGCAATTTTAATGCAAATTCCAGAACCTGTGCACAATTACACACAGAATCAGCTACAATGGCTGCTTTTCCTGAGGGAAACTGGAGGACAAGAGCAGACAAAACACTGTGTGACTACACAAACCTGTTCAATTTCTATCATGTGCATCTATACCTTATTCAAAGGAACTTTTCAAATTGAAAAAAAAATTCTAGGGACTCCTAGGTGTTTGGATTTTGTGAACCAAGAAAACTTAAAAATAGGAGTTAACTTAACATTGCTTTTTAATCTCATGACATAAGGACAACAAACTTACACATACCATTGCCATCACTTCATTAAAACAAAAACAAAAGTATGTGAAACCTGAAAAAAAAACCAAATGAAGAAAATATCAGAATAAAAGACACTCCTTTAAATTACAGTTTTATAAAATAAATTCAAGTAAGTTGTTTTACCATTATTATTATCATTCTGCAGAAGACAAACATTTAGAAGCCAGTGATTCAAACCACAAGACTCTCCTATGCTAACTTTCCCTTTTTTGGCATCGGTTATTCTTCTGCCCTTTCTAGTTTGTAGTATATTTTCCTTAGAAAAAATGTGGAAGCAAAACAGAATTTTCTAAGTCCTACTTCCCTTTGGTAATCTGTGAATATTATAGCATATTCAAAAGGCAGAGGAACTGGCTCTTCCTTGAGCTTTCTCCAAATGAAGGCTTAAGGTTACTTTTGTCACCCACTTCAGCCTCAGTCTCTTTCTCTCTCTTTTTATTTTTACTTTTTTGAGAGAGAATGAGAGAGAGAGCACAAGTGGAGGGGCAGAGGGAGAGAATCTTATGCAGGCTCCACGCTCAGCACAGAGTCCAACGTGGGGCTTGACTGCATGCTCCTGAGATCATGACCTGAGCCAAAATCAAGAGTTAGATGCTTAACTGACTGAGCAACCCAGGTGCCCCACTTTTTTTTTTAAAACACATTTTAGTGCATTTAGGTATTTCCCCTCCCAATATTATTCCTAGCTTTCCAACATGTCATTCTTTTGTATTTATTTTTGATTTTGTGCTTTGCATCCTACTTCATATATGTATCATAAAGTTCCCTTTAAAACATGAACTCATTGTAATAACTGCTTTGGTGGCTGGCCACCAGGAGGCTGATTTCAGAGGACTGCTCTGTGATATAATCAGATGAAAGCTCTCTCTGCATTCATTTGTGAGTCTGTAGGAGCTTCTCTTTCTTTTTCATCACAACTGTATTAATTAGATCGTTCTCATTTTATTTGTTGGACCCCTCCACCTATTTTGAGCTATTTCTTCTTTTAGATAATCTGGACATGAAATTTTACCAATGCCTCCTCTCTCTTTTGAAATTTTCTTTGCACAATAAAATGGCATGGCCACTGTCCCTGACCATTTCCTTTTGCTTTTATTTCACCTATCAATTTGCTTTTGTCAATGAGAAGTAAATCCAGGGTAGCAATTCCATTCCATCAACTTCTGAACTACGTAACTTACAGTAAAAGAAGACATTTCCTTTAACATGGTTTCCACTTAGCAGAAGTTGAGTCCTAACCAATATGCAGATGTTTGAATTCCTTCACTCTTAATATTTTTGGTGAAGCTTGGATACCTGGATTAAGAAATCATTTTGACAAGGTAGTCTGTATAAACCATCCTAAACATTACTGCTTTTGTTTCGCTATTAATTTGTCATCATTTAAAAGCTCATCACAATGCTTCTCTGCATTAATTTGTACATTTCTATACTTTAATTCTTCTTTTGGACATATAACTGACATACAATGTTATATTAGTTTCAGGTATACATGATAATTATTTAATATTTGTATTTGATATGATTCTTGATCTAGAAAGTCCACCATTCATATTGCACCTGTCTTATTTAAACAAGGTATAACTTCTGTGGCATTGTATCAGCCATCAGTCCTACTCAACAAATTTTCCAATATCTGTGAGATTCTATAATATCCAGAAAGTTATTTGTTCCAGTTCTGTGTGTTTCAGAGGGGAAAAGAACTTAATTTTAAGTAGACAGTTGTGATTAGTTTTGGTCACTTTTAATAAACTGTTACCACTTATTTTATTAAATGTAGTTGTTCCACTCACTGGTCAGATTAGAAAAACTGAATAGATGCAATCCCCATCAAAATACCAGCAATTTACTTCAAAGAAATGGAACAAATAATCCTAAAATTTATATGGAACCAGAAAAGACCCCGAATAGCCAAAGGAATGTTGAAAAAAAAAAGCAAAGTTGGCGGCATCACAATTCCAGATTTCAAGCTCTATTACAAAGCCGTCATCATCAAGACAGTATGGTACTGGCACAAAAACAGACACATAGACCAGTGGAACAGAATAGAGAACCCAAAAATGGACCCTCAACTCTATGGTCAACTAATCTTCGACAAAGCAGGAAAGAATGTCCAGTGGGAAAAAGACAGTCTCTTCAACAAATGGTGTTGGGAAAACTGGTCAGCCACATGCAGAAAAATGAAACTGGATCATTTCCTGACACCACACACAAAAATAGACTCAAAATGGATAAAAGACCTCAATGTGAGAAAGGAATCCATCAAAATCCTCGAGGAGAACACAGGCAGCAACCTCTTCGACCTCAACCGCAGCAACTTCTTCCTAGGAACCTCACCAAAGGCAAGGGAAGCAAGGGCAAAAATGAACTATTGGGACTTCATCAAGATTAAAAGCTTTTGCACAGCAAAGGAAACAGTCAACAAAACCAAAAGACAACTGACAGAATGGGAGAAGATATTTGCAAATGACATATCAGATAAAGGGCTAGTATCCAAAATCTATAAAGAGCTTCTCAAACTCAACACCCATAAAACAAATAACCCAGTCAAGAAATGGGCAGAAGACATGAACAGACATTTCTCCAAAGAAGACATCCAAATGGCCAACAGACACATGAGAAAGTGCTCAACATCACTCGGCATCAGAGAAATACAAATTAAAACCACAGCGAGATACCACCTTACACCAGTCAGAATGGCTAAAATCAACAAGTCAGGAAATGACAGATGTTGGCGAGGTTGCGGAGAAAGGGGAACCCTCCTACACTGTTGGTGGGAATGCAAACTGGTGCAGCCACTCTGGAAAACAGTATGGAGATTCCTCAAAAAGTTGAAAATGGAGCTACCCTACGACCCAGCAATCGCACTACTGGGTATTTATCCTAAAGACACAAAGGTAGTGATCCTCAGGGGCACGTGCACCCGAATGTTTATAGCAGCAATGTCCACAATAGCCAAACTATGGAAAGAACCTAGATGTCCATCAACAGATGAATGGATAAAGAAGATGTGGTATATATATACAATGGAATATTATGCAGCTATCAAAAGAAACGAAATCTTGCCATTCGCAACGACATGGATGGAACTGGAGGGTATTATGCTGAGCGAAATAAGTCAATCAGAGAAAGACAATTATCATATGATCTCTCTGATATGAGGAACTTGAGGGGCAGGGTGGGGGGTTGTGGGGGGTAGGGAGGGAAAAATAATGAAACAAGATGGGATGGGGAAGGAGACAAACCATAAGAGACTTCTAATCTCATAAAACAAACTGAGGGTTACTGGGGGGTGGGAGGGTAGGGATAGGGTGGATGGGTTATGGACATTGGGGAGGGTTTGTGCTTTGGTGAATGCTGTGAAAGATGTAAGCCTGATGATTCACAGACCTGTACCCCTTGGGCAAATAATAAAAATAAAATTAAAAAAAAAAAAAGAAAAACTGAATAGATGCCACCGACAGAAAAGCAACTAGGTCCAAGACTGTGTGTGCTGCAGACAAGATACTCTCATTCAGTGCCCATGAAGGCAGGGCCAATGCTGTCTTAACATAGACTTTTCAGCAACTTTCTTTTCTCTTCTTTTTTTTCCTAACTGTAAAGGAAAAGGAGATGGGAATCTTTTATTTCCTATGGGAGACTGGACAAAGAAAGAAGAAAGCATTTTAAGCAACGCTCACTAGTCTCGTAATATTTCCTGGAATTTTTTGTAGGCAGACAATTGAAAAGTGTTTTGCTTCCAGACCTTAAACCACCAACACTGACAGAAGACCATAATACAAAACATCCAGGCAGCATTCAAAAAGCTTACAGAGGTCATAGAATGTCATGGTTTGGGTTAGTCTTCACTGCCTCTAAAATCTATAGGGGAGAAAAAGTTAAAATCTGCATGAGAACAAGTTAGAGGAGAAGTTTTCTCTTAAACAGCAATGACATACAGATTATTTCATAGAAATGTTCTTTGTTGGTTCCTAAGTCCTTTAAAAATATATATTGACATATAGATATATTTAGCCATTTCTTAGAGATTGCAACTGACAGATATTAATACATTATTTGAAAATTATATTCTCATGAAGATGTCATATTGTCAGAACTTGCTTTTTTTCACTAAATACACATGGGAAAGAATAATGGGGCTAGCCACATTTTGGCCAATATATATGGCATAGCAGCAAACAGTCAAACTTTTAAAACAAGAATTTTCCACATAAAAAATCTATTAAAATTTTTTTTAATATTTTATTTTCTTATGTGAGAGAGAGAGAGAGAGAGGATGTGTGAGTGATCACAAGTAGGGAAGAGGCAGAGGGAAAGGGAGAAGTGGACTATCCCCAGAGCAGGAAGCAGGGCTCAATCCCAGAATCCTGGGATCATGACCTGATGCAAAGGCAGACTTTTCACCAACCAACCTACACAGGCACCCTAAAAAAAAAAAAAAAATCTATTTCATCAATGACCGAATGTCATATGGACTCAGCCAAACAGTGCGATGTGCAAAGGGCAAGTACAAGAGAGGACGTAAGTCCCACCAAAAGAAGACTACTTCCGTTAGAGCATCTGGGACCAAGTCACAAACCTTGAATAAACTGCTATAGCAGGACTCTATTCAGATCTAGATGTAGACAGCTGGTTCTCAAATCCAGAAGCACAATAGAATCATCTGGAGAAGTTTTTTTAATTAATGCCTTTGCCCAGGTTCCACCCAAGTAACTCTGATTTAATTCTGCTGTGGGATCCAGGCATAAGTCAGGTGATTCTTCTGTGAAATCAGGGCTGAGATCTCTGGTTAGCAAAACCGTGCCTCTAGGTATGAACAGATGAACCACAGCTGATCTGTCTAAATGAGATTAGTGGGGAAGTGTGTCTTGAATAAAGAAAAGTCAGTGTCATACATTAATTTCAGCATGTTCTTCCTTGGATTTTCATCCTTGAAAACAAAACATCTGGGATCCTGAAGCACACAGATCTTGCAGGTCCATTAACTTCCTCCTGAGCGCCCATTTGCCTTTTTCAGGCAAAGCACCGTCACCCACTGCGATGTAACCAGTGCTTTACTACTTTGCTCCCCCGAATTGCAAGTTCTTCCAAGGTAGGAAAATGTTTTCTTTAACTCTCTTTTTTCATTCCTTATCACCATGCCTGGTGCTTATGAGATACATGTTTGTTCAATAAATGTATTAATTAATGGAAAATATAAAGAGAACAAGCAAGCATTAGGCACATGGAGTCTCTATTACTCTGGGTATTAGCATTTCATTTTTTCTTTCTTTTCTTTTGGTCTAAACTTTCTGTTCTCTACCCTCCTGTTTATTTTTGTTTTGCTCATCTCGAACACTTGAACAATGTTTTGCCTCAAAAGTAATTTTCTCTCTCTTTTCTTCCCCGTCACACTTCTACTCCCTTCTCTCATTCATCCATGTAATATCACAAATCTAGTTCTATTAAGCTCAGCTAGCATTCTCTCTTTGTAAATACTAGCCTAAGTGCTTAATCATAACTGTATCGAACCTATGTTGCAATTTCTATCTTCAATTTACCCGCAAGCGGATAAGCTCTTTTGAAAGCAAGGACTGTATCTTCATCATAATTCCTACTACAGTATACAGCTTATTTCCAGTCCTTAATAAATATTTGTTGACTTTCAGGGGTTTAATTATTTTTCTGTGAGTGAACTCGGAGTCACTCTGAGGCGGCTTCTCAGGAGTACAGAAGCTACTTTGCATAAATGTAGATTTTCAGGAGACCTTTACTGGCTCTTGCAGCCACGTGCTGCTAGTTATTCCCAGTACAATACCAAGCTCTAGCAGGTGAAGCATATCTTGTGAGGTTGTACTGTTGTTTTCCAAACTGATTCTAAGTAAATGAAATTCTTACTCTTCCAAAAACTATACTTCTCCATAAACTTTGACTTGTAAGGATATTTTCACATTCTAAATATTAAGGGCCTAACAGATGACCGCTGAGACCAGGGCATGGCTTTCTGTTCTTATTTCAAGTTTATCTAAATTTACCTAAATTTCTTTTCCTCTCTCCCCTAGCACTCTACCCCTCTAACCACCCATTCAGTTGAATAATACTGTTACTCCAGAGTTTTAAAAACGTGGCCTTATGCCCCTCAGTGCAGTCTGATACCCTCTAGTTCTTCTCTTACCTTTTACAGATGTCTGAAAAAGTGCCCTGGAGCCTGAACCTTTTCTGGGAATGGTGCTGATGTCACATAAACAATGGTCACCCTCATTTCACCCCTTCACTCCCTGCCTCACTCTTCCCCTCCCTGCCCCCACCCTCCTTCCCCCTATAAATGGCCAGCCTTCCTTACTCTGAGTTCCTTTCTTCTCTTTACACTTCTTTCCTTCTACTTCCTCTCACATTCCTTTTCTAGGTTCCTTTCCCTCTGTCTTTCCTCTAACAATATGTATCTAGATACTTCTCTCAGTTGAAAAGTAATAAATACAATAAATTTAAATATAATAAATTTATAAACTTATAAAGAAATGAATAAATGCACATCCACTACTGTCCTCATTTTTACATTAAAATATAGTCCAAAGTGTGAATCTTAAAGAATGAAAAAACAGTAAAAGAAACAATATCTTAAAATACTATTTTTTATATTTATTAATTGAACAGAACAAGTTTGCTTTCCTTAAAACTACACAATGAAAATATTTTTAGTGGAAGCAACTTTGTTAAAGACGCATCATTTTGGGGTGCCTGGGTGGCTCAGTGGGTTAAAGCCTCTGCCTTCAGCTCAGGTCATGATCTCAGGGTCCTGGGATTGAGACCCGCATCAGGCTTTCTGCTCAGCAGGGAGCCTGCTTCCTCCTCTCTCTCTGCCTGCCTCTCTGCCTACTTGTAATCTCTCTCTCTGTCAAATAAATACATAAAATCTTAAAAAAAAAAAAAAGAAGACATATCATTTTGAAAGTATCTTGGGGTAACATTTTATTTTATTTTATTTTTTTTAAAGATTTATTTATTTATTTATTTCACAGAGGGAGAGAAATCACAAGGAGGCAGAG